>MJUU01021640.1:0-15459 GCA_002080025.1 Modiolus philippinarum
GTATGTGTGTAAAATCCTCAGGTCACTGGATCCCAAAGCTAATTTAACAATAGCACTAGAATATACTATTAGAATTATAGCACCTCGTCCAATACAATAGCACCTAGTCCAATACGAAGCTATAATATATAGTGT
Source organism: Modiolus philippinarum (assembly GCA_002080025.1). NCBI lineage: Eukaryota > Metazoa > Mollusca > Bivalvia > Mytilida > Modiolidae > Modiolus > Modiolus philippinarum. The sequence goes on from MJUU01021640.1 coordinate 136, forward strand.
TAGTACATTAGCACCTCGTGGCACCTCGTCGGGCACCTCGTCAAATACGAACTGAACTGTGCTTATATACTACTATCAATATTTAAAAAATAGTTTTTGACCACAGTGTTTTTAATGTGATGGTAACACTGATCAATTTGCATGAAGTCAATACTAAGTCAATTTGGTTTTTTATTGACAACTTTCACGACTATAAGAAATATACATGATCATGTGACAACGTTTTAACAAATCACAGCACTCTAAAATTATAAGAATATAATAAATGTTATTATATTTACATAGGTCTGCCTCTTGTTACAGTGTATACTGTTTTGAATGTAAGTCTTGAAGTCTTGGATAAAAAAGGTAACTTTGATACCAATCGAAATTGAATATGGCAATCAGAATATCAATAGTCCATATTTCCAGACTTAACTAATCAATCAAATTGATCATCGATCACATATCAATAAAAATCGAACAGTAATCGATTGATTTGTCCAACTAATCGAACATTTATAATCAAACTCTCTGAGGAGTTTGATTGATGATTTTGATTGATAAGTGATCATTGAAATATTCCTGAAACTTGAGACAGTGTTTAGTACAATCAGTAACAATTATGTAGATTGGTTACTCAAATATAATAAAACAATTCAGATGGCTGATGTTGTGCTATTGATCAACTGATCATTAATCAGTCAGAAATTGATTACAAATTTCTAATCGAAATCATCGATCAATCTCCTCAGAGAGTATGATCGATCAGTGTTCGATTAGTCGAACTAATCAATCGATTACCATTCGATTTTATTGATAATTGATCGATTATCAATTTAATCGATTAGTTAAGTCTTGATATTTTAATATTTGTCTTATGAGCATGAAAATCTAAGCCAATTCTTGAAAACCATATGATTCAAATTGTATGTAACTTAAAACTTAGTGTAAACTTTTTAGTTTCCGAAGATGGCGAGAAAGTACATGGAAAATAAAATGGTACGAAATGTGATATAATATTTCAGTATAAATTGTCATTAGTTACAGATCTCATTTTGCAAATTATTTTTATCTTAAAACTGTTTCATACGTCAATAATAATTTTAATTGTGTGCGGTAACATGATGGCATTTGAGCACCCTTACCAATCTGAGGGAGCAACCATTTTATTTTTAGGGGGGGGGGGGGGGGGGNGACGGTTACCTATAGCAAAAAAAATCCAGGATGACTATGCGGGTTAATCCAGGACAGGCTTGGAACAAAAATAAAAAGCCAGGATAGAAGTTACACACAAAAAAAATCCAGGATGAAAAATTTGACCATAGCCCCCACCCCCCCCCCCTTAGAAATCAAATGGTTGCTCCCTAAGATCAACAGACCCATGAAGACATCATTGTATCATGTAAATCAAGACAATATTCCGACATACATTCCTCCCTCGAGACTCCTCTATAAAATGTTTGATTTGGAGTCCTATAATAAATCCAAGAGGGACATTTCTGCAAATATTATTCATTGATTCCTATCTTTAAAAATGAGAACCGTTTTATTTATATAAAAGTTACTTATATAGAGAGAATTATCACAAGATATAGACTGCCCGAGGGATATCGATATGGACTGACACCTGGATAATGCCCGAGCCGTAGGTTGAAACCATGCTTGTTTAAAGTCACTCACATAAAATATTTGAGATATTATTTACCTATCTTTCTTTTTACAATGAAGAAGCCTTAGATTAAGCAAAACAATCTGTACTTAGTCATCTGAAATTTTTGCGGATCTGTTATTTCTTTATCATATCACATTTTATTGCGTTAAACATCACATTTTATTGTGTTAACTTTAACTTATCAAAAACAACAGCATGAACAGATGCATAAAAATTAGCAAATACTTATAGGTATAGTTTTGGAAATTTCAATTTTATTATAGTCACATTAAACACCTCAGTTAGTATGTTTGTTGGAAAAAAAAACACCTGTATTATGAATACAATTCATAAAGCACAGTAAAAGCTACCGGTCAATATCAGAAAATTGGGACCGGTCAATATCGTGATATTGACTGATAGAATAAATACCACAGATTAATGAATACCACCTGATCACTTCTGCACCAATCAGGAAAGATTATTTAAATCTGATATAATATAAAAAACAAATAAACACTAATTATAAACACCGACAAAAGTTGTTCCTTCAAATATATGAATTTAACAAGAAACGCTGATTTACAATGGGGCAGATTCAAAACTAAATGGGCCGACAAAAACAGTTCAATGGGGCGGCATAAAAGTATATACGATGGGGCGGATTTCAAATGAATCAAAGGGGCAGATATAACATATGATAATGTTGTCAAGTATTTAAAAAAATAGCAGAAAAATGAAGCCCTTGTCCAGTATAACAAGAATTTAAAATTACTGAACCATTCAAAACCATAGAACTATATAGCACATTCATATTTGTATCTGTTCTAGAAAGAAACTTCAGAATTCAAGACACGTTGTTCTTCAGTTTCAAGTTTGTTCAACTAAATATTTATTCAATTCTCGCTCGTTTGTTGGTCTTTGTTGCCTATAATTGAATCCTTTTTTATGTATACAGTAAAATAGATTGTTTTTAACACATATGAAAGGAAAAGAGAAGAAATTAGTTTAGAAATGATGATGAAAAGAGGCTCTTTTGCCCTCATGTGTGATCCTGGCTCCTTTTTTTTGTCTACCATTCGGCTTCAACTCGAAACAAAGCTTATTTTGTACGTTTGTCACCAGTAAGTAAATGAACGCTAATTAAAAGTTGTTTTAATAAACAGATAGAAAGAATATAATATCATCCGCCCCATTGTAAACTTTATTTCTGTCCCATTGTATACTTTAGTTTTTGGCAAAATCCTTCCCAATGTATGATGGCCTTCAGTAAATCTGTGCCCACCGTCAGTGTGTGACGTGTATATCTTTTGTCAGCTAACACCATGTCATCAAATGTGGACAGAAACAGACAAAATATTGTGTACATTCACGCACAATGTAGCATTTTGTCATCTTTTTACAATGAAAATGCCAGTTATTGATATAGAAGCAAACAATGACTCACTCACAACATCACTGCATTTGATTGGTCAATAAGGTCAGGTAGAGATACATTTATTGAACCGACCATTTATTTTGAATCAAAAATATGCAAATCATCGGAAACTAAGTCTATAAACCACTAGACTTTACTTGATTAAAGACGAAAACTGTCGCTAAATGAGAATAAGAACAACATTACAGAACAGAATTGCCAAGTGCCGAAGGGCAAAATGACAAATATGTACAAAAACAATAGAAATATTGTCATCAGCAATCGTACTGACAAGCAATTGCAAACGAAAACAACGACAGTACAAAACCGAAGGATTTACAAAAATCGAGGTCCAAAGACATGGCCAAAACGAGTACATAGAAAACAAGGACGTTAAACTAAGAAAATAATGACGTTATTACACATATACAAAGCACAGAAATACAAAATACAACATTCAAAAACAAGGCACTAATAGTGTGAAGTCCAGTGAAACTGAGAGTGACATAAGGTGCTCCGGAAAAGTAAGCATGTCCTGCTCTGTTAACAGCACCCGTCACACTGTGAGTGGGGGAAATATGGTTTTGGAAGATCTGTTTGATAGAAATGATGGGCGCCAAACCTCCCATTTCATTGATAACAGTCATTATTCTTTTTCATACGCAAGTGAGCCTCTTGTTTTTCTCCCTGTTTGATGTTAGGATTGGATATTACTTAATTTGAAGGTTAAGGAAAACCAGACGTTACCAATTTTGCCAAAGCATCGTTTTTATTTTTTATTGTATTATCTGTGTTTTAAATTAGTTTATTTTTATTTTTATTATTTTTTTAACGAAATTTGTCTGCTCTAAGATTCCCCTTATTGACTTCTTAACCTCGAATCCCCCACAAGGACCCCAGCCTTTTATATAATTACATGCTCAATTACCAGCCACGAGTATTTACAAGTCTAGCCAATAAGTTAATCAAAACAAACTTCGTCCGCATCTATAATTGATAGTAATGTCGCTAGGTGCTGAGCTAAAGTCTTTTTCATGAATATTATCTATAGCATTTACACACAGCACATTTTAGTGATTTTTTTTTATGCCACTAAAGATCACTAAAAATTCGAGTTTTTATCTCGAAGCCATGAAATGGCTGGAGAGATGTTAATATGACAAGAAAAAAACCACGTAAGGCTTCATGCCTATTAACAGCAATAAAAGATGATATTCGTGTTTCCGATAAAATATAGTGCGCAAGTTTCTTTCAAAATCGTATACATTGTGTTTTTTAAGTTATATTTCTTCATTTTCTTGAGTTGAATACGGTGTTGTTTTATTAAATTGAAAACAATATGCATGTTTATCAAATTACTCGCTTTTTTTATATTGCGTCTCGGATCAACGAACCTGTCGCGCAGTAATTTGTCAAAGATGAAAATAACATTTGTTTACCTGTGACAGTGTATTGCATATATTTGTAGCAATGAAATCGACATGCGAAATCACACAATCCGATTTTCACGTATTACGGAATAACTTAATACATGCAGACGTATGCAGCAGTTCTTTGGATGACTACAAAGTTTTGGCCACGTGTAGTTTTTCAGGGCTTCGAGATTCAGCTCCATCGGAGCTTTATTGGTCCGTCTGTCCGTCTATAAAACTGGCTGGGTATTTATATTGAATGATGAGTCACAGGAACTTATCACTTCTTTTGGTGTTACTCTCACCCTGACATCTTATAATTTATGGTGGCTTGTTTGTGCCGTCAAATTGTTATCCACTAATTAGCGACATTAAATTCTCGTCTTTTCGTTTTTTCGTCTTTTCGCTCCGCTAATTTCCGTCTTTTCATCTTCGGGGGGGAAAGACTGAAATTAGCGGAGCGAAAAGACGATAAATTGCAGGGCGAAAAGACGAAAAAACGAAAAGACGACAGTTTAAGGTCGCTAATTAGAGGGTTTCAGTTTGTCGTCTTTTCCTCTTTTCGTCTTTTCGCCCCGCTAATTTATGTCTTTTCGTCCCTAAAAGATGAAAAGACGACAATACGAAAAGTCGAAAAGATGAAATGGCACAAACAAGCCACCATAAATACCGGTAGTTTTTATTGCTCTGAGTTCTATTTGAATGATCACGTGGAATGCGTGAAGCGATTCTTCGTTGCAAGGTCGTGAATGTTGCGATTAAAAAAAACAATGAAAAGTAGAACTTCTCATAAAGGCAAAGAGAATGATGCTTCAGTGTTAACACATTTTGTAGTTAACAACTTCTTTTGTCTAGTTATCCAGGAGGCATTAATGCCATGAAGAAAGTTCAAGACAAATCACAGTTGGTTCGATTTCCCGCATGTGCCCAGTTTAAAGCCTTCTTTGCTAGCTCGGGGCCTATACAGATTTGTAAGCCAGGAAATGCAGTCCTTCTTCAAGCCCTTGATACTATTTACAATATTTATAGATATTAAAATAACAAAAGAACACAAAAATTCAAGTATTGTTTTTGCCATTTCGACAATTTATATAAAAGAATCAAAACACGTGGATGGCAAGAAATAAAAAAAGGAATACAAAAAACCTTTAACCTAAAGAGCCTTAAAATAATGCCAACATCAGCTAACTACAGGGTTTTACATAGCGGAAATATACTTCTTAGTTTTATCGAATTTGTAAACATTAAAAATATTAACTTCAAACAAGAGGCTCTCAAGAGCCTGTATCGCTCTCTCGGACCATGCCCTTTGATAAGCTTACGATATAATGTTTAAACATAATGCCTCTGGCTTCTCCCTGTGATGAGAAAAACAATATTAAAAGGGGTAATCAGTGTCCATGCTTAGTTGGTGTTGTTGATTAAGAGTTGTAGATTTTTGAATGCATTCTCCATGTTACAAAAAAAAACACAAAAAAAAAAACAAAAAAAAACAAAAACAAAAACAAAACAAAACTAAAAACAAAAAACAAAAAAACAAAAAAAAACGAAAACGGAAGTTATTGTAAATTTACTTTCTGCAGATGGCCATTTCGACAATTTATGTCATTGCAAATCCAGATATCTAGAAATGTACAAAAGCGGATATAGAACGTGTAATTACAAGGGTCTAACTTAAAAGTCTAAATCAACTAGGTAAGAACATTCTCCTTAGTTTTAAACAGAATTTCTCAATTTTAGATATTACAAGTTTACAAATAAAAACTATGTTAAAACTATATTCCCCGCGGGTAGCCATTTTGGACGAGGTTGCAAGTACAACCGATGATCAATAAGCTTGGTTAAAATTTGATCCGTGTTTTCAGAGCAAAAAAGATATTAGAATGCATTCCACATATTGTCCACATTAAACATTATTTGGTCCATGTTGGTGGCCATCTTGAATGAGTTGCCAAATTTTAAATCACAAGCATTGAAGTGGGACACCCAAGGATTATTATGACAATGTTTAGTTCCAATATGTTCAGGGGTTTCAGATAATAAGACATTTGAATGCATTTCCCATAGGTCCTTATGTTAAACTTATGTTCTTGCCGCGAGATACAAAAATCAAACACTTTGCAGGTGACCACCAAAAGACTATTGTGACCAAGTTTGGTTCCAACTGGCTCAGTTGTTTTAGAACAGAAGGTCTTTGAAAGCATTTTCTTATATATGGTCTAACGATAATCTATTTAACCTACTTGCGGCCATTTTGTATGAGGTACAAACATTAAAATCAAATCACAAAGTTTGAAAATGATCACCATAGGACTACTGTGACCAAGTTTGGTCTTAACTGGCTTTGTGCTTTCAGAGGGGAAGATCTTTGAACGCATTCCCGTGGGTCCAATGTTAAACTATGTCCCCAGCTGATAACGTGGCTTAGGAGAGACCTTTAATATTCAACCAGTAGATGAATCTGAAGATGTTGACCTTCAGTCATCGACCCTTTGTTAATTATTAAAATATCAAAATACCAAATTTGTCGAAAAACAATCAAATTTTAAAAGTTTTAAATATTTAAAGCGTTGTTTTTGTCCGGAGACCGCAATTCCTATACAATAAAAATCTTTCTTGAGTTTTGCTTAACGTATTTCATTTGCATAAATACATGCATGCAAATGTGATCAGACATGAGCATGATCTTGTTTTCGAGTTCGTCTGATTAAAGCAAAGTAGAATGCTGATAGAAATAAGATCTAGTGTAATGCTGGGTATTAAAGCTAAAGTTTTAACACCGTTTGCAGTTTGATAGCTGCTTAATCACACTCACGTCACTTAATCTTGTCTTAACACAGATTATATATATGAGATTTATTTTGTTTTTTATTATGGCACGTGCACCGATAACATCATAGTATACACCAAACGACTTCCTGCCACGTGCGAGTAACAATCTAAAAGTAGACGCCGTGTTATGGTTCAAATCATTTCTACTTTGTAGAATCGGCATGTCAAGGATGAATCTGATATATACAATTTAATGCACTTAATCACTTTGTAAGTGTAAAAAAATTGCTAGTCTTATGGATTCTGACAAATACAACACAACATAGATCGTCGTGTTTCGAGATCCAAAAGAGGGGCTTCGCCTAAAGTAACTTCATTTTGTGTAAAATAAAATTCCATGAAAACTTCAGGCAAAGAGAGATAGAGAGAAAGAGACAGAGAGAAAAGTTGTATTTGCAGGCTGAATGAGATGGGACACCATTCCTACGTTCAACTATATAGTAGTGGTATAGGGTCTGTAAGTCTCGTTCAATTTTGAAACTTCCGGGTACAATTTATGTACCCGGAATTGGATTTTTTACGAGAACATATGACGTACCAAACAAAAAGTTGAACGTCATAATCCGAAAACGTCATGTTTTGGCGGGAAAAGTTTTCGAATCTTAATTTTATCGTAAAATCTCGGTGTCACATGACGAGACTTACAGACCCTATATGGTAGTGAAATTACTGGTATGTTTAAAACAAGTTCTGCAGCTTGCAGAAATGTAAAAAGTTACCTCTTTGAACTTTGTTATATTAAAATCACACATAAGATTTTTAAAATATATGCTATAAGTTATCATGCATTGAACCAACTAACATGATTATTTAGATAGTGTCGAAAATGGTTGAACGGTGCGGCTGACGCCTTACCGTTCAACGATTTTCGACACTATCTAAATAATCATGTTAGTTGGTTCAATGCATGATAACATTTTTGTGCGGTTATGCTAACCACAGTTTGCATTAAACTACGAAAACGATAATTACAAAATGACCTACATTTAACTACACGATTCTAAAAATAAACACTATACCAACTGACAGCGTAACATGAACAATACACAATCGAGTGATTTATTGATTTTTCAAGTTGTTTAAAGATTGTACCAGCAAAATGGCGTTTTCGAAATACACTGAGCGGAAACCTTTGGAAATGAACGCAGATAAAACATTTCATATAATTTACATGTTATTCCATATAGAGATGTTTTTCGTATTTTAATTTTCAGGCTGAAATTACTGTTACATTACGTCAAAGTAAACTATGTTTAATGTCTCGATGTGTTTATTTTTCTATGCTTACTGCATATTTGTTAATGTTAAACCCTTCATTATCACGATTATTGATTTTCTTGTTGTGTATGGCGGACATGGTTATTTAGCAGGTAGTTAATCAGCCAATAGAATCCAAGTTTACATCCGCATAACCGCACAAGATTATTTAGATAGTGTCGAAAATGGTTGAACGGCGCGACCTGAAGGTCGCTTGCCGTTCAACGATTTTCGACACTATCTAAATAATCATATTAGTTGGTTCAGTGCATGATAACTTATAATTAATGCATAATATACGACCAAACTCCACTGCAAACTAGCTCTGCTGGTATAAATACTGTGAATAGCATTTCCCTTTTTGATATAAATTGTCGGTAGACATTGTGGAAGCAAGTGATGGTCAGTGAGATTTTGTTCTATTTCTTGTTGTTTTCAAATTTAGTTTTTCAGCCATCGATTCAAGTCGACCTTCAACTATAGTATCGCGCATTGTTTTTTTCAGTATTCGAAGAAGCCATGAAGTTAACAAGTTGGTTAACATTTTCTCGATATTTTTCTGTAATGTTACTATCATATATCGGATAAGTGGGATACGTGCAGCTTAAATATATTTCTTCACCTGCTAGTATATTTATCACGGTTCCGAGCAATCTCGCAAAGCTGATTTTACAATCAAAGTATTAAATGACTAAGCAAAAAACAAAATGTCTGCCGTAAATTCGCTCATATGTACTTAATATTTTGTCCCGAAAGCTATAGAACTTTATACAATAATTGCGAAACTATATAATTGACTTGCGGGAATTAATGGAATATTTTACGAAAGAATATTGAGTAAATGAACATGAGACCATAACACATATGTTTACTCCAAATACAAATGAAGATGTCAGAATTCTAAAAGAGTTAGGACAATATATGATAGACTGTACCGGTATAAGATGTGAGCACAGCTCTCATAAGAGAAGGAAAGATAATAGATAAAACATATATCTATATTATATAATTAGGGTACCTCTAGCCCTGTCCAGCACAATGAAAATTATAGATGGTGTGAAATTACATTGTTATTTTACTCTTATTACACATGTAACAATTTCTGTATTGTATGCTACATATTTATCATGCAATTAATCCCTTTGAGGGACCATTTGGAACAATAAATATACTTATTCTTATTCTTATATATTTATCGGCAATATGTACATTTTTCTCTTTGATGTTCTTGACTGATATTGTCAGTATCTCCGTAATGACCTGATACATGGCAAAATCTGTATCAAATCTGTATCAGATGCCGTATCAACCCGAGAATCCAATATCACCCAGAGAGCCGAAGGCCCGGGTGATATTTGTTGAGGTTTGTTTCGGTATATCTGATACAGATTTTGAAATGTATTATACGTTTTATCATGTATTTCAAAAGCTGAAAAGGTCCCCGTATTTTGTTTCATTTGCAACGCCGGATTAGACATAACATTGTATGGCCAATCAATTTGTGTTTACCTACCTAAATTCTTTTTTAACAAATCAAATATACAGTCTATGGATACAAGTATTCGGAAAATACAGATTTCTTTAAAATTTAAGCTGTTGAAGTCATTTCTTGATGAATTTATATGGAAAGATGCAAAAATGACATCCGTTTTCGATGTTTTTAGTAGAATATTATATTCTTTAAAGTGGAAAATTAACGATATCATTTTCCTCTATATTTAAATCTAAGAAAATATAGATAATGTGAATAGAGTATTAAAATGAATAAAAAAACTTTCTGAATCTTTTGAAATAAAAAAATGCCATACTATAATTTTTCGAAAACTACTGCTTAGTACTCTTAAATTATCTATTCCGAATACTTTTGATCCAAAACTATACTTTCATTACAAGGAGTTATGATTTTAGAAGTTTTCGGGTATATTTTCTCTGTCCGCCCATTAAAAACTATAATCTTTTAAGATGATAGAACAATGGCTTAATTAATTATACGCATTAATTGTGGAATTGTTGTATGATTTTTTTAATGCAACTTGTCAGTTGTATTTTTTTGTTTAATATAATTTTTCCACGCATCAAATTTTATTAGGATGTGTCCAATAAACTCTTTCAAGTTTATTAAATTCACCGGATGCCGCTGTCGTCTGTTTCTTTTTGATGCGGTTGTAACACGAAGTTTTCTGATTTATGACGTCATGTTCCGAATAGGGGTGTGATACAGGGTATGCGATACGAATTTTGCCATGCGATACGGGGTTGACGTCATCAATGGTGATATAGGATATACATCACTTTCTGTATCACATATTGAAAACTTATGTAATACTAACTAAATGATAAAAGAAATTATTTCAAAAAATTTTATTTAGATAATATCATTGGTTTAAAACATGTCACCTGATATTCCATCAATCTTGATATTGTTTGATTAAAAACGATATTGACCGATGACGTCACTAATCTCAAAGTCACAAGACTTTCAGCCAATCAGAAATGCCGTATTATAAGTATGTTTGGTAACCCAAACATTTCAAAGATTAACAAAATGGCGTTGGGACAACAGCAGACGTCTGTTTTTCTCTGCTGACATAAAAAGCATTTTGAAAGCAGACTACTATTTACAAAATACCCGGAAAGTGATCGGAAATAAGAAAATGCGATTTATATCGGGGTATTGCGTTTTAGTAGTTCTGCATTTTTCATCTTCATAGGACAGGTTGGGGATTATCCTCAAGTTTGGGTATTATACCCATTTTCAGGTATAACCCCTAAAAACAGGTATCAACTAACAATGTAAACATTTGTCAAACAATCAGTTGACTATAGTGAATGCCTGAAGGCCAATCAAGTGTGAGCTAACCATGACTGAGTACGAGCTCACTTCCATTGTATATTTTTTGGCATCACTCAAGATATCAAAAGGGTCAATTATTTCATTTATGACTGAGATTGGTTGATCAGAACATCAGATTGGAATACAAAAGAATTCTAAGTCATCTATAGGGGAAAAAAGTTGACAATAATTTTATCTTTTTGGAAAGGAAAGTTATTCTTTGGATGTCGGTTGATGTGAATATTTATTACAGAATAAGCCCTTTTGTAGTTTTGATACTTAATTATCTAATAAACAGCTGAAACCCTTGAAATCAAGGACCAACCTATACCCCATTTTTGGGTATTATACCCATAATCAGGTATAATACCCATATCTGAGGATTGTCCCCAACCTGTAGGAAGCCGGACCGAGTGATGCAAGGTGGGTGCATTGATTTTATTTCATTTCATCATATTCCTTTAAGCTAGAAAAATTATAAAGACGGATTTACTAATTCTTGTGATTATACGCTGCTTAAATTTGTAAAAAAGAAAAAATTGTGAACGCGTAGCAACAAATTTCATGAAGTATGATTTCAGGGATAATATGAGGAAGGCACAGCCTTGAATGCCAGCGAAGAAATTCCAGACTTTTACCCAGCTTTACTACTATGATTACTCGGGAGTTTGACGACAAGCTGGTTTTGAACGTTTCAATAGCGAAATTTCTGTTTTGAGCAGTAATCAGCGTCTTACATCACAACTCGTTCGCTTTTGTCTAAGTACTTCCTCCAATTTGCACTACGATATACCGGGCCGTCTCAAAATATGTTATGTTGAACACAATTAAATGTAATATAGAGATAACTCTACTATATTTTAGGATCTGAATGGGGGATCGTAGATTTGGTTTTCGTTTGAGCAGAAACGTTGCTATTGGTTCCGACAGTAAACCTTGGATTTTACCCCCTGAAAATTTTGACGCTATCCAATCAAAATTAGCGTTACATACATATAAGAATGAAATGTCCCTGAGTTAAACCAGGCGTTTTCGATCGTTACCATGATTAGACAGGTCACATCCGCGGAACCCCCCTCTGGATACACTAATGGATCATTACAATAAGATCGAGTGTTTATCATCGTATTGCCAAGCAAAGACAATGACAAAATCACACTTTTAATTTGGTCGGCTGACACTGAGTACCATTGATGAATATTTCCTGTTTTCCAGGAGGGTCTGGTGATTTGGAGGATTTACACTAGCTGATCAGAGTGATTCAGTTTTGCGATGTTTTTGTTTATTTGTGTTGTCTGTGTTATTGTTACATCTTGAATTTCCGTGATTTTAACCTTTTTATTCAATAACTCGTCAGTCCTCCCTTTCTCTCATTGCTTGTGTATTGTCTGTCACAGTATTCAAGCCTTGAGCCTCCTTTACTTAAGGGTCCTACTGTGTAATTTGTCATCTAGGTATTGTAGCCGATCTATCATGGTAAGGGTCGTAAAATGTCTCTAGCGACACTATAAATTACAAATATGGACTTTTATTTTAGCTGCGACATAATGTATCGGCTATAGCTCCGTAGGCTGTTTCTGTGGGTAAGTGATATATGAAGCGCCAATATTTGGTTAATAATATAGAGTAAGCCTTCACTGGAATAGGCTCCTGCAACTTGGGGATTTGAATGCATGTATATTCCTTCAAACATACTTCCAGATCAAGTAGGTAATGTGATGCAGAGTATAATACTCGTTGCAAATAGATGCTTGAAAGGTTGTCCCTCAAGAAATATTGTTATCATTGGTAGTTTTCCTATTGTCACCAGATGTTCTCTATAAGTTATGCATGTAAAGAATTATATTCTTTATTTGAAAACTTACGTGTATTTAATAATCATTAACATATAATCTGAAGACTGCTATACTTGTCAAGCTCCTTTAAATAAAAGACCAGAGAAAACGGAAACTTGTTCATTTAAAAATGGTTGCTGCATAGAAAGAATTGGTTTCACCTAAGGTAGGTCAAGGTAGATAACATTTCTGCGTTTACGAATATTCTGTAAGTGTTTAAATATTGAAAACATTTTTGTGAGTAATCAATATTCATGAGACAATTTTTTCATTTACCAATCGAGTCAAAAGGTTGCCGGGCAAAAGAACGTGCCAGCCTACGACCAGGCAATGGATTTATAGAAAACGATTAATAATCATTTATTTCAAAACTTTTAAGGGTACCCATCCCAAACCGAATTATCTTTTTGGTGCGAATAATATCAAACCGTCTCAAAGCTACCTTTCAAGTTTTGAAAAATTCCATACCCAAGGTTTGTCAACATTTTCAATGATCAAAGGAAAAAAAATAAAATCAAAGGGAAAGGACAAGGTGCGATAAGGGCCTGATTTGGCCCTAAATTTCGGTGATTTTTAAGTTGAACCTGGATATTTTCTTTAATGTTAGTTTGAAAGTTAAGATGCCACTTAAGGAAAAAATACAAAATTTAGAACCCCTGACGTCACAATAGGTACAGATCTGACGTCATGTTGAAGGTACTTTTGAACGTTTTCATAGAAATACAAGGAATTTGGCATATTTTCGAACGGTTTTTCTAATCGGAAATATAGAGCACATTCAAGAACCAATTAGATATTTTACCAAATTGTTACTACAGATGCATTGGACCTCCCATATGAATATTTTTGTGGTTCTTGCCTGTGCTCTATGTTTCCTCTTAACAAAAAGTAGTCAGATTGAGTCTAATTTGTCATTTTTCGAGAAAATGTGCAATTTGTCCCATTTTCTACACCGAAAAACTCTGTAATCGTACATCAGTACTTGAGTAATCTTCCTTTTAACTGTTAACCTATATCCATAGAACATTTCAACAATATATAATGTGAATATAAGCAAACTTATTTTTTAGGCCAAATAAGGCCCTTACCGCACCTACTCCTTTGAGCAAATTTGAAAAATAAGTGCTACGTCTTATGTGCAAGACTTGACAGCTCAACTCTACAATTTAAAATTCAGCCTATATACAATTCATATTCAGCCTTAGCATATTATAATTCATGATTCAAATCCCCAACATATAAATCATGCAATACCACATGGCTTAAGTTTACTCAGTTTATGGGACCCTGTCATAGATCAGATAGGCCTACCATATCTTTAACCTAAACACTTACCACAGGACACTTACTCAAGCCCTATTCCTAACTTTAATCCATGATCTTTACCATACGGGACCGACCATTTAACTTGAAGGGGTGGGGGTCTATGGTTTAAAAAAAAAATTTGGGAGCTGATTTTTTGAGAAAAAAATATTTTGGCTGCCAAGTTGAAACAAGTGCCTGTGAAAAAAACAACTTCTAAACTGCTGAACGGAAATGTCACGGTTCATCGTCAATTTCACCATGGCAGCACGAACTAGTTTCCGATTGAGCAGATTGCCGTTATGGTAACCTCGTGAAATGGCAATGATACCAGAAGGGAATTTTTTGGCGTTGAAGTCCGTTGAAACACGAGACATATGATTTAAGTAATCGGAGAATTTTGTGGCAATAATTTTCGAGTTGACTGGGTGACAAAAATGAAGAAAAATGACAGTTTTGCAAAAAAATGTATGGGCAAACTGACTCTCGTTATGTTGAGAAATGAAATTAGCCAATGAATGAAGTTGATTTTGTCATGTGATCTTTTGGTCGTACAAAAAATGTCACGTGACAGGCAGAAAAAAATATCGAAGGCACCAATATATATCTTTGGATGACATTCTTACCATAAGTGCCAGCTTCGCTGGCATATTATTGCAGAATCGAGTGGAAGAGGCCTGCATTTTGGTATGCAGAGATCAGAATACTTAGGGACCGACCATTTAATTTGAGGGGGGGGGGCTATGGTTTTTTTTCTAAAAAAATATTTTGGATCTGATTTTATGTGAAAAAAATATTTTGGC
>MJUU01021641.1:0-10152 GCA_002080025.1 Modiolus philippinarum
TCAAAATGTATATATGTAGTTATTTGATTTTAAGGAATAATCCCCAATATCATGGTTTTATTGTACTCTGTCCGGCGTCATGGTTTTTTATAACATATACTTGGAGGAGAGAACTTCTTAAATGAGGCATGAGTAAATCTCATTGTTGAAGGTCTCATGGTAACTTTAAGATGAAGAACAACAGTAAAGGCATTGTTCTATGCTTGGTTTTACTATCGATGTATTTGTAGAGACTTTGTCTCATGTCAATTTACTCCATCAATATTTATTTCTTCTATAACAAAAAAAAATAAAAATAAAACAAAATAGTGGCAAAATATATCGCCAAACAATCTTAAATGAAGCAACGAGAATAGCAATCTTCAAAACACAAAAAGGCAATGAAGAGACAACACAGATAAAGACCGCAGATATTTGACCATCCCGATTGAAGAGGTTATCTTTTCACTTTAGTGAGCATTATGCATTAAGGTGTCTGTAGTATATTATGTTCCTATTATAGAATTTTGTGAAATTTTCTGTGTAGAAACATAATTGTATTATTGTTCAAAATTTAAAATAAAATTTTGGGTCGCCGTGCATTTACGCGCAAAATCTGAAATTGAAAATTTCATGATTTTTCATAGAATTGATAGTGAAAATGATTATATGAGAGCAAAGCTTGAAAAATCTGTAGTATAGATTTTGTTCGTACTTTGCATGTGTTTTGAAATCATTATATAGTTTACATATTAAAAATAAAAACTAGGGGTCACCGTTGAAATTAGAGCGATAAATAGCGAAATGTTAATTTCGCTATTGATTTCTTTGTTAAAATCACCCCCCCCCCTTTTGCATAATTTCTGTGTTCTGTAAATAAAGCTACATATTTAAAGGTAATCTGTTTTAGTTCACGATTTTGTCATGAAAAGGGTGTAAAAATGATAAAGAGTACAAATTTTAAATACTTTAGAACTTTCTTTACATTTTGAATAACTATTTTGTTAAATTTCGTAATGAATGAAACCTAAATGAACAAGTACCAGACAAAAATGGTGAAATAACACCACTGAGACACCTTAAATACTGTTTTAATATTTTTTTTTTAATAAAGGCGGAAAACACTGCGAAAAATGCCTTATACAATGTAAAACATAGTTACGTCGATGTTAACTTCCTTCGTATCCATGGTTATCCAAAAGAGTACAAATGATAATTTTCTTTGAACCAACGACCACTTTGAAGTGAAATTTGATGAAACGTTACCTTATTTTCTATTTCTTTTATCTTTGTTATTTTTGTATTGGAAATTTGGCTCTGTCAATATTGGGGTGCTTTTGATGAAAAAAAAATCATAAAATGCTTCATTTGAAGTGTTTTAAAGTTGACCTTAAAATATACTATTATACCTATTTAATCGTTATTTAAGATAACTGCTTCAATATTTCATCCATTTTACAGAATGAATGGAAAACATTGAAAAAAAATAGTCCTAAATGCCGAAGTTGCTGAAAGTTTCGTTAGTGCAGATGGCTATTTCTTATACTTGTTTCTATCACGTGAAATCAAAACAACTCGAAGTCCATAAACCGAAAATATAAATAACAGCTGATAGAAGACCAAAATAAAATAACAAAATCAGCTTAATACAGAGATTTACACTTGAGGACATACCTTGTGCTTTGAAACAAATTTATATAATTTGAATGTTGCAACATCCCAAAATGATCGGTTTTCGATACTTGGAGCGAAGTACTGTCTACTGGGTTGGTGAATACCCTCGGAGACAAACAGTCCACCAGCAGAGGCAGCAAACCAGTAGTGATAAATAACTTAATTTTTAAGTTACTGTAAATTCAATTTCTGGAAATGGCTATTTTGACAAAATGTGTCTTCAGTGAAGAATATATCAAAACATAAAAAGTCCTTAAACCGAACAATACAAATGTATAGAAAAGCTGGTGGAAAGCAAACCCATAATACTTAAGCCAAATTCGGATAATGACATAGCTTTGTACGGGAGAGTTATGTCTTACTTTTAAACAAATTTTATTACTTTTAGATATTGCAAGTTCCAACATAATCGGTTTTCAAGACCAGCACCCGAGTACTGACTTACTACATGTACTACATTGGATACTAGCAATCAACCAGCAAATGCATTGATCCAGTGGTAATAAAAAAATAAGTCGAGATGTTTTACAATTTGACGAAACAGGACGTAAATTAATGGGGACTAGATATTAAACAAAAATTTTAAAAAACCCGAATGTGATTTTAAAAAGTTTAGCACTTCCAATTTATAATAATGAGATTGTTTAATGTTATAATCATATAGGCCAAGCAGTTGAAATAAAGCTTCACTGAAGAAGAGCTGAACACCCATAATAAGTGAAACTTAATCAAACAATGATTGTAAATACTTCTCTTTTCTCGATCTAACTGTCATCGTTGACTCTGGTAAAATTAAAACTAAAATTTATGATAAAAGGGATGATTTTGATATCACTATTACTAATTTCTCTTTTTTGAGGCGTCGTTCCTCTAGCTCTATCATACGGGTTGTATACTATTCGCACGCGCCTTTTCTACTCTTGACGATTTTAATGAACGTAGCCTTACTTTCAGATCCAAACTTTTGCAAAAAGGTTAAAGATTTCACAAATTTTTAAACACATTTAAAAAGTTTATTGTAGATATGATAATTAAATATCTAAATATGGTGTGACTCGCAAACAGCTTAATATTGAGGGCAATTCCCACCCTCGTTTTTTTACGGAAATGTTGTTTAAAATGTCAAAATCTGATAAATAGTACAGATGGGGTGTAACATACATTCTTTACGTAATAGGGGATATTGGCAAGATATTCTGTATGATTCCTTTAAATTGGCTTGGTGATCCAATGACCTATTTATTATACTTATAGGAAACGAATGAGAGAAAGGGGGTGTTCGGGTACCCATAAACCGGTTAAACACTAGATCAAGGTCTTGCAAGTCCGGCCATCCCGAGTTCCTAGCACTGTCTGCGTTTGTCTTCTGTTTGTCTTTTAATTATTTTTTTGGTGCGGTTCCCTGGTATATTGTGAATGTCATTGAAAGTTTTGACTATTGTAGGTGTTTTCTGTCATCTTCTCATCATTAATTCACTCTTTGCCACATTTCCTTCGTGAATTGCTTCATTTCGTACCCATAAACCGGTTTAACCCTACCGCTGGCTTTTGCTAGTGCCGGTACCAAGTCCGGCTGTCCCGAGTTCCTATCGTTCGTTGTCTTCGTTTGTCTTTTGTCTTATTCGTGTTCTTCATGTGTAGTTCCATAGCAGATTGTGGCATGTAATTCTAATTTTCAGCCATTGAAGGTGTTTCCTGTTATCCATTTTTTACATTGCAATATTTACATTTTTGTTTTCTGGACCCCTCCCCCCTTGTATTGTGGCCTCACATTCGCCAAGCTTTCGGTATTGGGCCTTTCCCTTTTTCCTTAATAGGTAAGATATTACTTAAGAGATCCCAGGGACTTGGCAAACTGGCAATGCGATTGTCAACTCGACTTGTTACAGGCCCTACATGATTTGATTTTTATGTGAATAATGCTTTATGTTACATGTGTAAGGCGTTTACAATGGTTTAATAAGCTTGAAAAATATATTTATTCAATCACAGCTTCAGAATTTTTTATAAATAATATTGGTAACAAATAACATGATATCTGCAGTTCATGGTCCACCGTCTATCCCGTTCATACAGGTTATGGTTCGTCATGAAACGTGCCTTCCGTTGGGTTACGTCGGGTTTCGTCAAAATGTGAAATATCTCTAATATTCCGAAGTTACTGTAATTTATGTTTCTGTAGATGGCTAATTCGACACTAAGTACAGATCAAATCAAAACATTTTGAATTCAATAAACCGAAAGATACAATATCTATGTTATTGTAAACAAATAAATGAAAAGCTAAAATCAGAACGACGTGGAAATTCCTTATGTTGAAACAAATATGTAAAATGTATATTAAAAGTTCCCAAATAATCGGTTCTCGCTGCAAAAAGGTTTCAAATACCGATTTCTTTATATTTATTTATGCCTGTATGAAACAAAGAAAGATATCATTGCAATTTTATGTAATGAGAACTTATATTTCATGAATTTACTTAAATTTTCTACTCCATAATCAAGTCGCTGTGGTGTTCCCTATACGAGGTAAATTAATACAGTTATGTGAACTAGACAACTGTATGTTAGGGAATTCATTGCTATCTCATGCTATTATACATGTACCATTAACCAAATTCTTTAGAATATCTGGCCATTTCTTAAAAATACCCTTCACAATTTCATTAACCTCATGAATTAGAGGCGTATCTCAAGGTTCGAAAATACTGTTTTTCTTGTATTTGTGTTTAGTTTGACAATATATGAATTTTTCGGTTTTTGATATCGGTCCTTTTCCGTGAAACTTTTTTCTTGGTTATGTACACCAAAATTGCTCCCCATTTTTAGTTCACCTAAGCCAAGTTGAAGAATTAGAGAAACCTCGGAATCTGTGTCCGGCCTATGTCTACGGCTGAGTTTGAGTCCACATTCGGTGTATGTTTCTGTAAATATGCAGGGAAAGGTAATCAAACTTTACGTGCAGATGCATCTCGGGTCGTTTGAGAGCCTCTAAGAAAATTGTGCCACCTTGACATATATTTTCGCCTGTTTTTTCTTCAATTTAAAATTTCATCCAAGTTCATATCTAAGTTGGTGTAAATGATAGGATCATGTTATGTTGCATATGCACACATCTCTAATAAGAGTATATCAGCATAAAGGCAGAATTATGATACTTTGGCATTTATCTTCAAATCATTGCTGAATTACATTCAGGTTTTCGGACGAGTTCAGCTCTCATTCACAATGAAATTATGTGGCTATAATGTTTTATCTGAAGATAACAAAGCATTACCTGTTTATAATACAGTTTTATCTGCATTTTTGTGGCTTTGGCGTGCTAGTAAAAGTATTATCTGTTTTCTAATAGCAACCAATCAGACGTAATATTTGTTGGCAAACTGTATTATCTGATTTATGTTGCATCCAATTAGATGTAAATAGAAAAATTTTAATAACTTATCAAATTCATTTTTTAGATCAAATCATCTATTCTGAAAACTATGTGATTATGATCCTAGAGAATTTTGGAATGGTAACAGATTTTTTTTTCTTTTTTCTCGCTTTTTGTTTAGATTTATCCATTTGACATTGTGTTTTATGTGTGTATATATAATACCGAATTTTCTCTTTGTCTTTGTAAAATTAGTTTATGGAAATTAACTTCTGTCAATCTATGAAAATTACAATATCACAATCTCCGTCTTCAAAATTATTTGTCTCGACATCCACTTACCTGTGATCGTTACATGAATAGAAAAATAGTTGGGAAACGGGGAATTTGTAAAAAAGACAACGACCCAAAGGAGAGTAATAACAACTCGAAGCCATCATGAGATCTTCAATGAACGGTGAGAAAACCTCACACCCAACGACAGGTCGGAATCGGCCCCCTTAAGAAAGAGTATTCAAGGTCAGCGAAATAAACACCATAGACATAAAGTAAATCAAGTAGAAAACAGACAAGACACACAAAGGCTTCATAAATTTCCTGACTTAGTACAGGCGCAAACCTGCCGCGGCGGGGTTAAACTAGTTTTATTTGCCCAAACATTTCCCTAGCCAATGCGATAAATCAAAACAACAGAAACAACAGTAAAATTCCGTTAGCAAGAGGACTGAGTCAACTTTGAAAAATGAAACTGAAAGAACTAAATATACGGACACAAACATGAAATCACATAATACTACTAGCACGTATATGTTTATTCTATGAAATATACATGTAAGTGTGACATCATCGCAGCATTGAGTTATTATTTTTGAAACCAACAAAAATAATTAATCGAATCATTTTTTTTTCTTTTAAATCTTGTTGTACGGAGACTTTCATCAAAACACAGAATTTAAAATTACATACTTTATTTTCATGGACAGAAAGAAGATACAAAGTTACAATGTCGATAGATTTTGTTATATGTTGCCTTTTCTGTCACTAAAAATATTCTTTAACAATAGATGTTAGGAGTTGATAGTCATTTTTTTTTTCTGAAGAAAATATGTCAATTTGCCATCTATCATTAGATAGTTCTTTACCTATTACCTGATAAGTAATGTTCATTACCTGTTAACAGATAAGTAAGATAATACCTTATTACCTCCAGATAAGAATGTATTATCTCTGTAATTCATAGAGAACTTTGTTTAAAGACAAATCCTACTATTCAAACTCCCAATGATATCTTCTTGATATTCCATGTGTACTTTATTAATGAACAAAGCTTTAAATTTAGCTAAAAAATTAGGGGGTCACCGACTTAGTTTTAGAGCTATGACGTCATCTTTATTTACCTGGTTTAAAGGCATCGATTATATACTATTTGACCTATATTTTTACTACATATTTCGTTTCGAATAAACTAAAATTATTGTAAATTCTTCATGGTGTGTACAAAAGTAATATATAACAAAAACGGAAGAAATATGCCATTTTTTGTCTAAAAGGCTCAATTTTCAAGTTCCCGCCATTTTTGTCGGGTACTCGGAATATGACAAAATCGCCGATCGCAAAAAATTGGCCAATGATAAATTGATAATATTTTCACAGAAGACAGAGACTAACGTCCTCAACGGATTAAGTGTATAAAAAAATAGGGTCAACGAATCAAGGCAAAAGATATTTGTCATGTCAAGGCCGAAAATGGCGGGAATAAAAAAGCCGGTTTCTTGTAGTTTTCGGCCATTGCAGGAATTTACTTTTATGTTTTCTTTGTAATTACAATATTTAAATTATATGAACACGTTCGACGTCTTTCGAAGTTTAGCGATTTTTTTTTTTCATTTTCGTTTCTTTTATTAATTTTGTTGGTTATGAAAGTGGAAATAACAAAACGGAATACTACCTAAAAGATCTATTTATTTGACTGTTTCTACACAAGTTTGAAGGTTTCTTTGAACTTGTACATAAAGTTGTCATTTTAACAGCCTTACATTTCTTGGTAAACTATCAAATGAAGTGGTCTACAGAGTGTTTAATAAATGTGCCCGTTTTCTCTCTACGTGTTTGAACTGACCCTTATGTCGTTCCATGCAGCGGGAAAAATTCACTTGAATTTTGCAACGTCATAAATGAATTACGAAACATTAAAGCTCAGTTCACGGGAATTTTGCGACGTCATAAAGGAATTACAAAACAGAGGCAAAATGCGGAGAAACAATATTAGGAGATGCCCTTAAAAAATCTTATATGTAAATATCAGGAGGAAACAACGGCAGTAGAATACCGAAGGAACAAAGGAGTGAAATTAACACAAATCGAAGTCCAAAGACACGGCCAAAACGAGAACACAGAAAACGATGACGTTTGACACAAAAAACAATGACGTTAGACAGATACAAAGTACAGAAACAGAAATCACAACATTCAACACAAAGGCACTCACAGAGTGAACTCCAGTGAAACAGAGAGTGACATCAGGTGCTCCGGAAGGGTAAGCATGCCCTGCTCTGTTAACAACACCCGTCACACTGTGAGTGATTCAATCCGGGAAAATGTAAAAGTCGGTAGTCAAATCCGGGAAGACGTGAATCTAGCTGAAAATGTCTACTTTGGGATGCTGATACGTCATATCTTTCGATGATGTTATGGTGACGGCCATAGAATTTCTTGAGGGATGAAATTAACATAGGTTGAACGAATCCCTGACTAAGCAGCTTTTGGGACAGTGTTTATGCTTTGTTAAAAAATCACTGTACAATCTACACGCCCGACAGTAGCGAATCAACTGTGAAATGTACACTCCATAGGCTGGACAGGTAGGTGTATTGCTGCTAAGAAAGGGAAAGTTCACAATTGGGAAATTAAAATCATCACGCTTGTCATATAGCTTAGATTTCAAACGTCTATCTTCGTCAATATACAATAAAAGATCTAAGTACGAAGCTGAAGTAGGTGTTTCAGTTGTTTCTTTAAATTCAAGCTCATTTGGATAGATCTGATGTAAATACCCCTTAAATTTAGGATTATTAAGAGAAAGTACATCGTCTATGTAGCGGAAGCTGAAATTAAATGCCTGGGCGAAATGTTTTTGTTTTCTTTGGATAAGCCCTTGTAAAAACTTGCCCTCGTACGAGTAAAGGAAAAGGTCAGCTAAAAGCGGCGCACAGTTTGTTCCCATAGGAATCCCTATTGTCTGTTGGAAAACACGACCTCCGAATTCGACAAAAATATTGTCGATCAAAAATTCTAACATTTTGATTACGTCAGTCTCAGTGTACTTTTTGTTCGAATCAGTGTGGTTCTTAATAAAATATGTCTTGTCTTTCCCTATAACTAAATAGGTGTATCTGCGTTCTCCATTTTTTGTGCAGAAACATTGATGTATTCAACCTGCAATTACTGTTTTCAGTTTATTGTGTGGCAGGGTTGTATAAAGTGTAGAAAAATCTAAAGTTTGAATGCTATGGCAATGGGTAAGACTGGATGAAGATAGTTGTTCAAGGAGATCTTTTGAATTTTTTAGAATCCACATTTGATTCACACATTGAAGATATGATATATTATCTCCGCCAGAACCACACAAAATCAGATAGTATAGCATTTACTGAGATAATGCTATATTATCTCATTTTTGTGGTTTTGGAGTGCCATTGATCTCCTAACGTTGCATATACATTTATCTTTGATGGTAAGTCAGCAGCAAGGCAAAAGTATGACACTTTGACCTATATTTTCTATTTGATTGACTTATATTCAAGTTTTCGGACAAATTAATGCACAGTAGGATCCCTTAACAATGTATTTCAAAATGCACTTCTACGTGTATAGGTGTTTTAACTGATAGCTAGATTTTCTAAAATAGTTTACTCTGTTTAGACAACGAATTTTTCCATGCTTTTCTTTCATCCATGAAATTAACAAAGTATCTCCACTTAACCTTGGAAGACTGTTCTTTTTTGTAGAAGTAAAAAAGTGAGATTTAAAAGTGGGATTAAATTCACCTTGTGTTTGATATGTATGAAACTGACAAGAAGCAATAGGAGATCAGGTTTTTATTCGTATGTTTGTTATACTATAGGGAAACGGGACAGATAAAGGGGAAGTTTGGGTGCCCATAAATCGGTTTAACCCTACCGCTGGCTTTTGCTAGTGCCGGTACCAAGTCCGGCTGTCCCGAGTTCCTATTGTTTTCTACGTTTGTCTCTTGTCTTATTCATGTTTTTCATGTATAGTTCCATGACAGATTGTGGCATGAAATTATAATTTTCAGCCATTGTAGGTGTTTCCTGTTATCCATCTTTTTAAATTAATAATCGCCATTTTAGGTTATTTGTTTCCTGTTTTTAGCACTATATATTAATTTCCCATGCATGTGGGAGATGTGAAGATTTTTTTTTACCCAAGAGAATCACATTTCCCTATACTTTCGGAAAATATGATTCACCGAGGGTAAACAAATCTTCCTATCCCCAGCATGAATTGGAAATAAATATTCTTTCCACTACTATGTTTAATATATACAAATAATTGGAGGCATGGTACAGATGAGGTTTTGCCATCTCCCCCAACATTTCTGAAAATTTGTTTGTATTTTTTTTTGCAGAATCCAGGCAGAAATTGACCAAAACGTTCAAAAACTCCTATTTTTAGTGTCGCTACATCAGGACTCCCCTGTATTCGGAGGTTTTATCCACCAGTGGAAATCTATTCGAACAATAACGACGACTGTAGAAATCAACTACAGCTATTGGCGTTGTTGAAATAAATTATACCCCCATTCGTGAGTGGGTGGTATATTGTAATACCCTTGTCCGTCCGTCCGTCCGTCCGAAGTTCGTCACACTTTTCTCAGCTTCTGCTGGGCTGATTTATTTCAAATTTGGTATTTGAGTTTATATATAAAGGGAATGCGTCGTAAGAGATTTTGGTCATCCTAAGATATCAACTTCCTGTTTGGTGGGACTTAGTCATTTTTCCATTTATTGAACGTAGCGAAAATTTTCGTCGCTTTTTCCTCAGCTACTGCTTGGTCGATTTATTTCAAATTTGGTATTTTAGTTTATATATGGGGGAATGCG
>MJUU01021643.1:0-15835 GCA_002080025.1 Modiolus philippinarum
TAGGTATACTCAACAATTCAGCAGTAATATCAGACACATGACCACCACTTTTACATACCGGCTCAGTATCTAACTCAAATGCGTTCCGTGTTATGTCCTTGATGACAGAGCTTCCCATTAGGAGCGTTCCACGAGGCTGAATGTCTTGTGCAAACTCTGTAGGTTTTTGTTTGTCAGCTTGTTCGGATTTGTCATCGTCATCATCACATAGAATGGGCGTCTTGTTATCTACTACCTGTAGTCTGTCGCGCAAACGCCTGTTTTCTGCTTGGAAATGTTGTACCTCTTGAATTTTTTCTTTAAGCTTATCCTCTACTTCACCATACTTGTTTATGAATTGCGTCAGCATGGTTTCGATGTTTTTGGTACGCTTCGGAAGCAAGCGGCACTCATCACAGACCCAGAAACCGTTCTCCGATTCTTTGTCTATGCCAACACATGGTTCATGAAACCATACCTGACACAGGTTACATCTTATCATTTGAACCTGTTTATCTTGATTACATATACAAATATCGGTGTCATTAGTTTTTGTAGTCTTTTTATTTTTCTTTGACCTTCTATCACGGGGAAGTGTTTCAGTACTTGGAGAATTTGAGTTTACAAGGACGGTCTCTTGTGACACTTGATCCTGGCTTACGGTAACTAGTTCCTTCACTGCTGTAATACTATCGTCAAGTGTGTTTTGGTCTTGGGGCATTTCGGATTCGTTCTGACTAATAAAAAGTTCATAGATTGTCTATTTCAGTATTAACTTAAGGTTTATTAGTACAGACTTCTTTGGCTGCTTGTAGTCTGGTTTTAACTTGTAAGTTACTTTGTCGTTGTTTAAGCCTAACTGCTTTGTACTTTCGCTATTTAAAGCATTTGACATTTAATGACAATGAGATACTATCGTTTTATCTGGTACAGTTTTGTCAATAATTTCTCTCATTTCTCGTGCCATTATATCTCTGTATTTTGTTTTATCAAACGTTTTCAGCTCTTCAATGCTTAGCTCGCTTACGATTTCTAAATATTTTGACCTTACACTATTTTGCGCTTTTGTGAACTGATCACGAAGTTCTTTCGGGAGTGCAAGTACATCCATGATCGTAAACTTTTGATCTCAAATAATTATAGCGTAACGGTGTATTACAATAGCCCAAAGCTACAAGGTCCAAAGTCCAACTTCGTCGAACCGATGGATAGTTCTACATATATGAGTATTTTGTACCAACGACTTAGTGAGTTGTTCTAATGTTCATGTATGTGTATTTCGTCAAGTGTTTAGAAACTACATAAAAGTCAAAAAGTCAAAACAAACTCACTTAAATGGCTTCCGTTTCCATTTAAACATAAATCCGTTGCACAAAATGAATAATATAAATCTGAAATAAGTCTTTTAGCACAAAGTTTGAGGAGCAAAATTCTATACGTCTACCCTTCAAGATGGCTGAATCCTAAGTGCTATATGTTTGTAATTTCATTTTCCGTTAATTGGGTTAATTGGAAAGTATGTGAACTGGTAATTTCTATTTGGAGTACTTCTATATAATGTTTACGATAAACTATGATGATGTTATTAGCAGCCTTATCAGCTGGGACAAAAACAAATTCCTTGCCAAATTCTTTAAGTTTCATTTGGATGGGCGGGTATTTTTTTGTTGTCATGGCGGAAATGTTGTTCAAACTGTTTAATTCGGATATCGACAATTTTCATAATAGCATTAAAGAAAGAATCCAAAGATTTTTTGTCAACGTCTTCGCGTTTAACCCAATTTTTACAATAAGTGTTAAGTGAGTCGTGGATGGTATTACGACAATTTTTCCAATTAATTTTAGAAGGTGGCCTATATTTTGGACCTCTCTTTAAGAAATTAATAAGCTCTTTGTCCTGCAAGATGTTGAGATCTCCTGTGATGACATGGGAACTAGGAGTATAGGCGTATTTTGAATTGTTGCAATTTCATGTATCAGGCACATAATTGTTAATGTTTATATCTTTACAAACTTTACTGTAATTGAAGACGTACTGTCGGCTGGGTTTCTTGTATACGTAACAAATGATGGGAAGTTCTGTATTTTCGAAATAGCCAGAAATTTTTTCTTGAACTGAATGATCATTTAGAATGCCGGCAATATTTATAAAATCTATTCCTTTGTCGATGTATTTTATCTTTAGCAAATGTTTTTGATGTTGGTCAGGACGATCGATTTTAGGAAAAAGCTTAAAATAGCAGAACGCAATTATTATCTTTGTAGTTTCGTATTTAGGACTAAGGTACGAAATAGTTTCGCATTCATCAAGGATATTGCTTAATTTGGTGGCAGGTATGGAACATAATTTACTTAAAAGTTGATGTCGACCATTATTTTTAGAAATGTTAATTAGATCTGCAACAGTGGTGTTGACAGAACATAATCTACGTTTATTACGGTTACTTCTTCGTCCACGAAAGGATGTATATAACAGGCAAAATTGGTCGTTTTGGCGTCAGAATGACGTCATAACCTGATGTCGGATTGATGTTGGATTTTGATTGAAAATGGAAGTTTTTTAGACATCTTTTTCTGCTGTCGAAACAAAGTCGGTTGCCGTCTCAGAAAAAAACTTCATTTAATGTTGTGTAGTGGTTGAATACTGAACGTTTCAAAACGTGAGAAGACATTACTATCGATGGTTTTCATTAATATTTATTACTGTTTTAATTCTATGACAGTTTACTATAGTCGGAAGTTTGACTGGATTTCAACCCCTCCATTTGAGCTCGATTTGCACTAACACCACGTAGAAATATTGTCAGTCTAATTCAGACAGTTTGTCGGTGTTTCTTCACAGAAATCATTTGTAAGACAAATTGTAATTATGATAAGTGCAGGTTAAATGATTATTAAAGACAATGTTAAAGTCTCAAAAATATATGTAATATTTAGACCGTGTTTACACTTGCTTCAATTTGAATCGATCTTTATTTGAATCGATCTTAAAAGGATCGGTTTGCATTTACATTAAAAAGTGCAAGATCGATCTCGATCGGTCCTTCTGAGAACGGTGCGTTTACACTATACACTGAAACTGAATCGATCTTACCTAAATACATGTGTTCATTGTTATAAAAATACATAAAAATGCAAATATAGATAGATATATCTGGAAATGTCTTGACATATTTGTTTAAAATGTTCAGGTTTCTTTTTGTCGTTTTCTCGTAATGTTCTGGCATCCCGTAGGTTACCAAAAAAGTCGTTACTCAAAACAGCTTCATTCGTAGGCCAAAGCTTCTCCTCTTTTATTCTACAAGTCGTACATACGTTCATAGACACAAATGTAAATGCCGAATTTCAGTTTTATTATTTAGTTTCACTTCATAAAGATCGATCGCGATCTATCTTGTCGTTTACACTTGAAGCAAGATCGATCCCAAAAAGATCGATCTTTTTAAGACTACGTCTGAATGTGGACTTTTTAGGTCCGATTGAAGATCGATCTAACCCGTTTACACTTGTGCAAGATCGATCTTTTTAGGATCGATCTCACCAAAGATCGATCTAAATTTGCTAGTGTAAACGCGGTCTAAGAAAAAAATTACTGAAAAGATACAATTTAGAATTTTAATCTGCGTTTTTTTAGATAATAATGTATTTTTAAGATTAAAATTTGTTTTATTTTATTATCTTTAATAACTCTGTGTTAGGGTTTTTCTGTCGGTATAACTGTTGATCAATTAAAATTCAGATTGTAAAAAAAATTGACCTCACGTGCTTTCTTTGTTTAAGGGAAATAATTTTTGTTTGCATGTATTTGCATATTGTAATACGCAAATTGATAGTTTTAGTCCGGGGTTCTAGTTAAACTATAGCTAATAGGAGGTATAACCCCCTACCCCCCTCGAGTCAAGAGTACACCAAAAATTTGAGATGAAGTCCAGAGTCAATTTTTAATTTTTTGAATTAATTTTTTTTAAGTACAAGTCCAAAATGCTATGACTTTTCAGTACGTGGAGTCCATGGACTCAAGTGGTCAAGTCCAAAGTACGCCAGAAATAAGGCCCACGTCCCGAGTCCAAAAAGGGTTGTTATACCTCTAATAGCGTTGCGTAAATTTATAACTATAAAAGTAAAATTTTGAAAAGTTTTCTGTTTTACACGGCTGGGAAACTCGATGTTCTCAACCAAAAACCGGCGTCCGGAAATCTGTGATTTACACTTAATAAGTGCAGTTCGAGAAATCAAAGAATGTCACTCCATATAAATTTATAAAATAAGTGTTAATCAATCAACATCCCTTTTCTTTTTTTCGAATAACAGTGGTAAATTAGTTTTTTCCTTTAAGTCCGGATTTTAGAATCGTCCG
Source organism: Modiolus philippinarum (assembly GCA_002080025.1). Lineage (NCBI taxonomy): Eukaryota > Metazoa > Mollusca > Bivalvia > Mytilida > Modiolidae > Modiolus > Modiolus philippinarum. The sequence goes on from MJUU01021643.1 coordinate 4,337, forward strand.
AAGTGGCTGACAACAACAAACACGATTTCTGTCTTAAGCGGCAGTTTTTTTATATCGTTTTAGTTACCTTTTTAAACTTTGACCAGTTTTACATGGAGTGACATTCCCCTGTCAATTTGTATTAATTTACTTCCTGGTAGTAACATTCAGTTGAGACCTTCGAGTTTCCCAGCCGTGTTTTAGCTAATCATATAATTTTGATAATTATAAAAAAATATATTTCAATTAAATTTTATTTTTAGAATTTTTTTCAGCAATATTTTTGACCCCGGGATTTTTTATTCAGTTTAATGCATGATACTACTATCACTAAGGTCTTTTCAACAAAATATATCAACAGTGTCGTTTCATTCTCCTTTCTGGGTCATTTTTAGACGAGGGAATTGCAATATACAAAAAACGGACGTCAGATCAACGTCGAAAGCCGACCAAATGTAGACGTCTTTAAATTAAGACGTCAATCCGACGTCGGTTTTGGGTAAACTGACGTCGCGACCACATATCAACCTAAATCCGACGTCGATATGAGGTCATGTGTTTGCTGGGTAGCGTATGAATCATACAGCTGCAGACACATGCTGAGAATCAGGTCAAACCGGTGATAAAAATTTATCGCATGTCTATCCATTTGAAAGTCTTGCTTACAGCTTGGTTATGGCTAACATAGATTTTTGAAATCATGATAATTACTGTGAACTTTGGTTAATACTTTCTGTTAGGGTCTACCTTTTTGTCCTTATCTTTATCACACACCATATAGTCACCACATTTTGAATTTATTTATTGAACGTAGTTATTAAATAATGGAGTGACAAAGTAAATTATGTAAACGAGTATTTGGAGGAATTTTAACTAGGCTTCATCATCCAGAGGAAACGAGGCAATATCGATGTCAATGATATGAGGGTGGTAAGGGTTATTTATCTTTTTTTTGGGGGGGGGGGATGGGGTTATAAGAAGGTACATTTACATCGTCAAAGATCTGCATTATTTCCGGTACATTCGAACGTAAAAACAATGCAACGTACACGAGAACTTCGATTTTCCATACATGCAACAAAGTAGTGTTTCTTTTTAAAATTTTTATGCATTTGTACACTGACCCAACCTCTTAGGAGCCTCTAACATTTGTTGTAACAGTTGTCAGTTTTAATACCCCACCTACCTTTTAAATTGGTCATTTTGTCATTTTGTACATTTATACATGTACAAAATTAAAAAAAATATACATGTATAAACAAAATGTTACCCTTTTTAGCTCACCTGGCCAAAGGCCATGTGAGCTTTTGCCATCACTCGGCGTCCGTCGTCCGTCCGTCCGTTAACTTTTGTTCAAAAATCTTCTCCTCTGAAACTACTGGGTCAATGCTAACCAAACTTGACCTGAATCATCACCAGGGTATGCACTTTCAAGTTTGTGATTTTTATCTCCATAGACTAAACAACATGGCCGCTGTTTTTAAAAATAGAACATAGGGGTAAATTGCTGTTTTTTGCAAATAACTCAAAAACCATTACAGATATCAAAATTCTGACATGGGATAAAAATGATCAGCATGATGAGATCTACCAACTGTGCAATTTTGAAGAAAATCTGAAGCCCATCTCGGAGTTATTGCCCTTTTTCCGTAAAATTTTCAAATTTTTTGCATTTTTTATTTTTTATTTCAAAAAGTGTAACACATAGAGGTCAAGTGTAAATTGCAAAAATGTTCAGCATATCAAGATCTACCCAACCTGAAATTTTGAAGAAAATCCATTAACCCTTGTAGGAGTTATTGCCCTTTTTTCACCAAATTTTTAAAATATTCATATTTTTCGATTTTATTTCCAAAACTATAGAAGATGAAGATTAAGTGTAAAATTATGAAATGTTTGCCATGCTGAGGCGACTTTAAAATTTGTATTGAAAAGAGTTTATTGACAGCCATTTTCAAGATGGCACCAAAAAAAGGCGGGAAAATTCAACATTGTCCGATTTCAATGAAATTTGGTTTCCAAATAGATATTGATGTTGCGAATTCAAAACCTGTGTTGAAAATTGTTCGTTGACCGCCATTTTCAAAATGGCCGCCAAAAAAGGAAGGAAAATTCAACATTGTCCGATTTCAATGAAATTTGGTTTCCAAATAGATATTGATGTTGCGACTTCAAAACATGTGTTGAAAATTGTTTGCTGACCGCCATTTTCAAAATGGCCGCCAAAAAAGGCGGGAAAATTCAACATTGTCCGATTTCAATGAAATTTGGTTGCCAAATAGGTATTGATGGCACAACTTCAAAACAAATGTTAACAATTGTTCGTTGACCCCCATTTTCAAAATGGTCGCCAAAAAAAGGAGAGAAAATTCAACATTGTCCAGTTTCAATGAAATTTGATTTCCAAATAGGTATTGATGTTGCAACTTCGAAAGCAATGTTGAAAATTATTTGTTGACTACCATTTTCAAAATGGCCACCAAAAAGGCGGGAAAATTCAGTGTTGTCTGATTTCAATGAAATTTGGTTTCCAAATAGGTATTGATGTTGCAACTTCAAAACTTATGTTGAAAATTATTTGCTGACAGCCATTTTAAAAATGGTTGCCAAAAAAGGCGGGAAAATTGTTTGTTGACCACCATTTACATAATGATGTCTCTGTTTCAAAACTGGTTTCTTAAGTGGTCTTTAGCAAGAGCGTTTTTTGTCAATAAAGCCCAAGAAAGAAAAATAGTACAAAATGATCAGACTATAAATACTGTCATAGGTGTTAACCTATAAGAAGGACTTTGTGGGAGATCTCCCTCATAACTGTTTTTGTTTGTGGGAGATTTTGCGTGACGACCTTAAATAGGCATATTTTTGTTACTCTCCTTGTGATAAAAAGGTAACTTTAAAAGAAATTTGATTAATGAGCATTATAAGATTAATAACTAAAACAACATAATTAAGTGCTTTGGGTGGCTTCTATTGTCAAACTATGAAAATAATTGTTCTCAAAGCAGTAAAATAAACATTTTTGGATGGAAATAACATTTTTTTCTTAAATATTGCATTATTTTGCAAATGTGGGAGTTTGTGGGAGACTTTTTCTCTTTGTGGGAGATTTTGGTCTCCCACGAGGGAGAACCTTCTCAAGTGGGATATTTGGTGAGTTAGTGGGAGTCTCCCTCGCAATGTGGGAGGGTTAACAGGTATGAATACTGTTCAAGATATTGGTGGTGTTTGAGGTACTAAAGTTTAAGAGACTGATGATCAACTGTATAAATTACAATGTAACCACGATTGTGGCAACTGAAAGCCAGGTGAGCGATACAGGCTCCTGGGAGCCTCTAGTTTACATTTGCCATTTTGTTCATTTGTAAATGTACAAAATTAAAAAAAAATAAATAAACTAAATTATAAAAAAAGATATTTTACTTCCGAAAAATAAATTTCTGTACGGTTCACCTCGGCCATCGTAGTTTTAAATCAAAATTTAAAACTCAATTGTTTAGATTAGCTTACTCGGACTTTTTATAAATCTCCACCTGACAGTATCGTTTGGTAATATATATATATATTTTTTAAATGTGATATAAGTTCTTCTTATCATTTTATCTATTTAACTTAATTTTTCCTATTCATTTTTTTTCAGTAAAAAACCTCATGTTGTTTTTAATCGCTTTTGCACATCTTGTTTTCTATGTTTTAGTCTTCTCCTGACAAGATTGTCTAAATATTATTTTGTTTTCGGTCATTATAAATATGATTTTATTTTTATTCTAAGTAATAGACTTCTATTATTAAATTGATCTTATGTTTTTCTCTTTTTTTCTTTGCCCATGTAATATTTTTTCCTGCACGTATCAGTGACCAACGTAAAAAAAATACGTCATCCTCAGCACTGGAACATTGTCAAAGCACATGGTGATAATCTTAAGTATCACGTTTTGTATTTATGAACTACCAAACAAAAAATTGAGGCAAGTCTTCACGTAGTGCTCAAACTAAAAACCCCCACGATAATGAATAAAATAAGTGCGACTTAACAGTCTAACATAATATTGTTACAGTGCAAAAACACCATATGCATGGCACGGGTGAAACATAAAACGACCACAACAAAATATGACAAGGTTGTTACGTATGCTACAAATTTCGCAATTAAAAAATTGAAACATTTATATTACATAAGTTTGTAGAACAATTTTTAACATTGGTCTATGCACAAAGGTTTCGATACTGATTTTAAAGTGTTACAGAAGTAACAATAATACAATAATAAGGAACGCCTTTCAGTATCATTCATACATAAAAACAAAAATTTAGTACTTGACTTCGTAATTAAGGTGGTATGGGGGTCTAAAAATTGTCAAAATTTTATGATATTATCATGACTAACGCTTTGTTATAAGGGTATACCAAAAATAAAATAAAAAATGAAGGTAACCGGCCATATAAGGGTGAAATCAGTCTTCTAAAAATCAGCTATTTTTGGTTGATATGATATGAAAAATTAGTGAATTTATAAAAAAAAAATAATTTATTTTAGTTAAATCAGATAGATTTTTTTTAATTTTGTAAATTACTAGCTAATATACTTTCCTTCAATTAGCATGAACACATTTTTGGGGTCACCGAACTAATTTTTGAATAAATGGCAAACAACTGATTCCCCCCTAATATTTCTATACAAATCATCTCCCCTTAATAAAAAAGGAGTCTCCTGAGAAGGATTGATATCCTGCATAGTTACCCATTATATTTTATCAAATTTAACTATCAGAAGACAACGAAAGTTTAGTTTCTTTTCCAGTATTTGCATTGTCAAATGCAGAGAGACAAAGAAGATGGATAGAAAAACAGAAACACAAAACGAAATAAATACTTAGAAAATAAAGGAATAAGAAAAAGATAATCCTATATTCCTGTAGCTAAACTATAGGGAAAAATATCCGAAGAAAAGAAGAAATAATGGCAGTAGAATACCGAAGGAATAAGGCAAGTGATGATTACAAAAATCAACGTTCATAGAAAGGAAAAAAACTGTGGACACAACAAAACAATGACGAAACAAGGACGTGAGACAGCCACACGGCACCAAAATAAAAAGACGACATTCAGAACTAAGGCACTTATAGTGTGAACTTCAATGATAACCGCGAGTGACAGCAAGCGCTTCGGAAGGGTAAGCATGTCCTGCACCGCTGACGACATCCGCCACACTATCAGTCAGGCATATATTGTTTTGCAGGATCTGTTTGTTGACGGATTGGTTAATTTCTTTTTTTAACTCCTACAAAATCAATAAAAATACTAGCACATGTTATTTCTCTAACCTTCAAACAGCCCAAGGTGCACTTTTGAAAAGCTTTTGTTAATCTCTATAGTATTCAAACATTTACAAGGAAAAATGGGCAATAAAGACATCACTAACGAAGACAAAACTAAAATTTTACAGTATGATAAACAAGTCAACACGAAGAACTAAAGTACTGACAGTATGAACTCTCATAAAAACCGGTGCTCCGGGTGGGTATACATGCAACCGTTACACTTTCAGTTAAAAAGGCCTCAAAAAGCACAACGCTAAAAAGAACCTGTCAAATAACAAATAACAACGGTTTAATCTCCACGAAGAAGTAATCAATGAAGGAATATGGAAAAAATGAAATAAGACAAAGTCGCTACAAATATATGATAAAAAAACAATGGAACAACGTCTTTATTGTTGTTCTTCATCTTTAAGTCACCATGAGGCCTTCAACAATGAGCTTTGCTCATACCTTGCAGTTAAGTCAAGACAGCCCCTGGCGGTTTGAGCGGAATTCATTGCTAGATGTCGAGCAACGCTACATCCGTTTATTACATGTCATGGATGCGGGATCGTCAACAAACATAAAGTTAACTGGCAAAGTGTTTTTACAATCGCTGTCATCCGCTGGCAGACAAAAACACCAATAGAAGACTATCATAATATATAAACAACCACAGGGCACTTATATAGTCAAAAGCAAGAAAACTTAGCATAATAAAGCCATTAGATGGGGGCACATCAACTCGTAGCACAACAAGTCAACAGAATGATAAAATATTACTAGTGAAGTACCAGTAATTCTTTAAGAAACGCCAACCGTGAAATAGAAAAATTGGAGGCGAGAAAAAAAAATTAATTGAGAAGCAATAAACACATCCTAAAAGAATTAAAAGACTTTAGAGCCCAGGCAGTACAATGAACATCCGATGGACATAGAGACATGTAGAACATCGATAAGTGATGACTCTCGACATAACATGACTTCAAGGTCGTTAATAAATGCTTTGCTCCATAACCTTACACTCAACCCCACAGGAAGGAAGAAAACTACTCAAAGAAAGACTTTTGTAAGGAAATTGCGTAAGAAGACATGAAAGAAGCTAGAACATGGTAACAAAGTTAAATGCTAGGAGATATATGTTTATGTAAGAACGGGAATGAAAAAGCCAAACTGCAAGACAAAATAACATTCTTTGTGTTGGGAGGGGAAGACGACAGCGCAGTTCGTGTAGGGAGAAAAAAGTGTGATGCTTCTAAAATGATGGGGAAAGAAACAAAAAAGCGTATTTGGTCAGATTATTTGCACAATTTGTATGATAATTTTAAATCGAAAATCAACAAGTCTAGAGTGTCTCAAGCAAAATTCCATCATATTCTTACTAAGTATTTCAAGTTTGCTAACATTGCATCAAACAGCAAAATACAAAAAATACCGAAGTTGCATAAAACGGTAAATTTCGTTATACTGTACACGTGTTTCAAGGGGTAACCTCTCATCAGCAGCATTAAAATCAAATGATATGGAAAGCCATTATCCAAAAGTTGTAACAAAAGAAGTACTCATTACCAAATAAATCGAAATAGGAAGCCAAATCCAGCACCAAGGACATGCCTTTGTTCACGAAATCAAAATATGGCATTGAAATTGAAAGTTATAAGAGCTACAGGAGTAAAATGTGCCTAAAAGTCCAAACACCTTCATTACAGAACAGGAGACAAATGACACACTAAAAAAACATTATAAGACGGGTTATCAAATGAAGTCAAGTATACACAATGGAAAAGGGTGATGGGGCAAGAATTATAGATGGAAGGAGGTAGAAGAATTGACGAAGAAGGATGAATTTATAAATTAAATGAAAAAAAAAAAAAAAAAAAAAAAACAGAGTACAGAATTTAGATAGCATGTTAATAGGATTAAAACTCGGTATTCAGAAATGAGACACTTAAGGGAAAATTTACCCGATGTATAAATTGTCTAATGGATGAACTTTGCAGAAAATATTTGCAAAGTTTTGTTGACGTCTCTGATGATCTTAGTCATAATGCTTCTGAGGTATATACCATCTTTCCAAAGTTGATTCCAATACTGAGTTATGAATTTTCTACGATGAAAATGGTCGATGGAACTAGTTGGAATCATTACATTTCAAGGGGCCACGTGATGGCGTAGGCGCCAGTATTGAAAGGGGCACAGATATAGCCATTAGACAGGGAAAATGTTTAAAACAAAATGGAGAGGACTGCTATGCTTGATGCAAACAAATGGAAGAAAATGAGAGTAAAATAAAGTATTTGTATTATGACCAGGGTGGCGTTGATATTAGTAAGGAGCACCTTGAACGCAAAGAAAAGCCAATAGCCGTCCCAGAAACGTTTAAATTGGTGCAGTAGTTTAAACTAGCAACTACACTGTTATGACGAGAGAATAATAGGTTCTTGCATTAGATCAAATTAAAGACCGGGATATCTTTCACGAATGTAAGAAATTACGTCTTTTCTCGAATTGAGCGTAGCGAAGCGAGAAGAAAAGACATAGAATTTCTTACATAAGTGAATATGTCTCGATCTTTAATTTTGACCGAATGTAAGTACCTATTTCATTCCGTAAACTACTTATATAAACATCTCGCAACCTATATTGTGTAAGCAGTATCGCCGCCATCTGCGTATTCTGTGTATTGTGACATCATATATTTTATGACGTTTTGTCATGGTTACAATTGTTGTATCACAAAAATCAACACTTCTGGTTGGTCATTCATCCATCGATCTCACATGGATCATCTCCCACTGCAAACCACCATTTACGGAAGAAACATCCTTCTACTGTGCCGAATGCATTACAGATGTTAAGCAAATATAAATGGGAAGAACACTACTTATACAAAAGAACAGAGGTTGAAGAAGTTGATGACAATGAAAATGACATGCCCGAAGTCCAAACATCAAAATGAAATACATGTAACCGAACATCAAGAAGAAGATCTAGAATGAACTTTAGAATTTTTACATGGGTTTCGGCACTGTATGAAAAAAAATTGGCATATTGGCCAAATACTAGTAATATCTATCTATGGATAATGATGGGAATAAAGTTGTAATCAACATTCTTGAAAAGTCGGGGAAATGCAGAAAAGAATTCAAATGGCCGAACCCCAAAGACGAACTGTGGATTCCAAAAAGCAATGTTCTTACAGTTCGGTCTGGAGCATGAACCAAAAGCAGTAGAAAACTCAAAACGTATGTATCAGATTTCTAAAGCTGATCTTGACAGGATAGAACAGGAATTTGATGACTCTAATGACATAAGTTGACGAAATGCGCATATGCAGAAAATAAATTACAGTAACTTCGGTATTTTGTTATCTAATAAAAGACAAATGGAGAATTCGTGTTGATGATAAGTTTCAAAAAGTCTATTTTGTGTTCACAGCTTTAAAATTGTTAGTTTAGTATTGAAGTTTCAATAAATTTATCATCCGAAGCGTTTTTTCCTGTTCAAACGTATTTAATTGCAAAAAAAAACGCAAAATGATGCAAATCATTTAACATGCATCTTGAAAATTCAAAAATGTCTTTTAATATTATCCTTTTGTTGGCAAAATAGGAACATATGGCCGTAGTTTAACATCCGTAACAAATTTTCTTGTCAAGTATATTGAATTTCTGGATAGCAGAGGTGAGGTTGATGCAATTTATTTAACGTCCATCTGAAAAATTGATTTTATGGCATCTGATTCCATTGTACTATTAGCAGCAGTGCTTCCCCTTTAGGTTTTCTTTTCTGGTGTCAAACAACGAAGCGGTAAAGTTAACTTTGAAGATAGTTGAAAAAAATTTGATGTGAAAAAAAGACGCAAAGTATCGACCTAATTGGTTAGAGAAGTCCTAACTTGGTTGGAGCAAAATCGGTTCTGTATCAATTTGGGTTATTAAGAACATTTTAGTTGATAAAAATGTTCCCTTTCGGCAATGATTATATAATGGTATCTTTTTCATTCAATACTTGTTCAAAATATCAAGGATTTCAAAAGTTATTGAAGAAAAACCTTTTCGCAAATATCGCAGAAGTTTAAAATGTACTAGGTCGTTAATGTTTTTTTCAATAGCCTTCGAAATCTTATATATTTTGAACAAATATTGATTGAAAAGATCGACTTTATTTAGTCATTGCCGAAAGGTTGTTACCTCTCGGCAATGACTAAATAAAGTCGATCTTTTCAATCAATATTAAAAATGTAGATTAACAATTCAAACAATTCGTTTGAGTTCGTTAATTGTAATTGTTGAAAACATTTCTGGTTTTGAATTTCCGTAACATGTATTAAGGAAATGTGTCTTTGCAATGTCGTCAAATCAAAACAGTAATATATTTCTGGGTCACTTTCATTTTTGAAAGGCTCAATTTGTGTTCTTTTGAAAAATATGGCATAATTTAATAAAAAATGAAGTTGTTTCTTTTTTTATTCCTGCTATCGCAGATTGGTCCCATTTTCGTAGAATGAATAAATAATATCTAGCATTGAATATTTCCAGAAGTGATTTTTTCAAGGATTGTAATCTTTATACTCCATATGTTTTGTATTTTTTCTTTCTTTTTCTTTGGTTGAAATCATACTCCATTATTTACACTTTGAAAAATTCAATTATGCATGCTGTTTAGTAGACCTATATAGTTTATTATCAATATATAGTCTCTAACAATGTTTCCAGTTTATTACGTATATTTCTCACATCGAGATAGTTAAATTTTCACATTTTAAAGTTCGAGGTTTACCCGAGAACTTTAAAATGTGAAAATTTAACTATCGAGAGGTGAGAAATTATCGTAATAAACCGGAATACAATGTTAGAGATTGTTGCTTTAATTTCTATTCAATTTGTTTGAAGTAAAGCGATATCCTTAGTCTACAGTCTCAAGTATGCCGCTATTTTGTTGCTATCATCGTTGCTATGTATATCATTGCGCCATTCATTGAAAGGAGTGTTGAATATAATATGTTTGATAAAAATGTCATATTATCAATAAATTGAGTTATCTTAGTAAAAAAAAATGGCAAAAACCATTTCGCTAGACAACGATGCAGATGTTAATTTCATCAACATCCGGTTGCACTATTTCTAGAAACTGACACGAGACATTTACATGATTGACCAATCGCCAACTGAGATCAAACTTTTCACAAATGTTAATTATCATTTCGATAACTAATCTGTCAGGAAGTGTTTAAATTTGCCAGACATTAGAGAAATAAAGAATCTATCCTTTCAAGTCGTTGATTATCATAGTTCTACTGTCGAAAGGTTAAACTTTAAAAGTTCGAGCTTTATTTCTCTAATTCTAAAATTAATGACATTTTCACGTGTTTTAGTTTTTACCCCGTCGTAGGCCTCTGCAATTAATACTGCGACGTCACCAGATATGAAATGACATTGCATGGAAATCAACAAAAGCAAATCGATCATATGTGATTCAAGAAAAGTAAACAATGTATGCTTTGAGTAAATACTTTTTACATTGATTTATACTCGAAATAAATTTAGTTAAGGTATATTTTGCTATTTGGAGAAAAGTTCGTGGCCTTTTATATATCCATTGAAATCGCGAGATTAATTAATCCACACGTTTGAGAACACTATGATCTCCCATGCTTTGAAATTGTCGAGAACAGCATCAAAACTAGAGATTTTTTTTCTTATACATTTTTCCATATACACTTTTCTAATACACTTATACATGAAAACTGCCCTGGGAGAGTTTGCAGGGTGGATACAGAGTGTGGTTGAAGGTCGTTGTCCTGACGCATAGTTTGGTAATATCATTGCAGTCTATAGTTGTCTCTTTACAAAGATTTTGACAATAAAACAAGGGTTTTGATGCACATAAACAAAGACATAGGTACGCACTGGCACAGTAAGTCAAGAAATGAGATTGTTGGAACCAACGGCAGTAAAATACCAAATGAACAAGAGAAGGGGCAGTCGGAAACGACAGCTAATCACCTCGCCGGGTGAAGTTTGTCTAGTATTATAAGAATTCCACAAAGTTGTACCATTCAAAAATCTGGCTTGTTACCTAAATCCGAGCCAGTCATGCAAGAAATGCAGTGACCTTATTTAAATCAGGAGCACAGAACTTATAGCATATGCATCTATTGACGAAAGATTAATCAAACAGCCCAAGGTGCACTTTTGAAAAGCTTTTGTTAATCTCTATA
>MJUU01021645.1:10435-26277 GCA_002080025.1 Modiolus philippinarum
TTCCATACATCATTCCTGTAAAGTTTGGTTCCATTTGCTTCAGTAACTTCAGAGGAGATAGCAAATATTTGTTTTTCCCATAGGGTCCCATGTTAAACTATGTTCTGCGCTGGCGGCCATGTTTTTTCACGGATCCAAAAAATTTCAGCAAACTAAGTAAAGGACCTTTCATACATCATTCCTGTAAAGTTTGGTTCAATTTGCTTCAGTAGCTTCAGAGGAGATAGCAAATATATGCTTTTTTCCATAGGGTCCAATGTTAAATCTAAGTTCAGCGCTGGCGGCCATGTTTTTTGGCGGATCGGAAAAATTTCGGCAAACTTAGTAAAGGACCTTCCATACATCATTCCTGTAAAGTTTGGTTCAAATTGGTCCAGTGGTTTCTGAGGAGATAGCAAATATGTGAAAGTTTACGGACGGACGACGGACGACGGACGACGACGGACGCCAAGTGATGGCAAAAGCTCACATGGCCTTTAGGCCAGGTGAGCTAAAAAAGAACAATCCTTTGGACTTTTTTTAAATGAATATTTTGTTAATGTAGCAAATATGTTAATTACTGCATGGAAACAAAAAAATATTTTAGGAATTTCAAAATATTGCATCATGTCTTAGAATATATAGTTTTACATTAATGTCACATAATTAACATATTCAAATGAAGTAGTTTGTCGCGTTTCAAATTTCGACATTTTTATTTCTCATGTTTTTTGCATTTTTAACAATTTAAATAGGTCAATATGTGCATTAATGTATATTTGCCAACAGCATTATATTTTTGCTGACAAAGATAAAACAAATTTGTATCATTGCCAGTTCACTTTTATATTGATAAATATTTGAAATTCCAATACACTACATGTAAATAGTCACAGTAGACAACTCCTGTCCTTAATGTATGATTGAGAAATTTTCATTCATAAAATTTTAAGTCTATAATTAAAGTCGATAACATCTTTTTGATCTGTTTTAGGTTATATGACCTTTTGAAATTCTTGAACTGATTCCAAAGTCTCTGTTTACCTTTACTTTGCATTCCCATGCATAAGTTGTTATATTAATCCAAAAATAGACACATCTTTATTATTATTTTTTAAAAACATTCTTTATACTATTATTGCACAAAATTATTTTTCACAAAAGGTAGATCGTAGCCCCGGGATAGTAGCATTACAATTCATTGAAACAACCATCAATGTATCAAGAGAGATAACTCTAATTCAACTACAAGAATCTTACAAATTCTAAAATTTCTTGTGAAATAATCCTTCCATTAGGATCTTAAAAACATTTCCATCATTCTTTGAAAACTATATCAACAAATTAATGTTACAATTTCCATTAATATAAAGGAAGTTGTCAGATGGCATGTCTACAATAATGCATACAATAATTTATGATCAGGCCACCTTGTTTGTTTGCTGTTTATCATCTGTCAATTTTGGATGTGAGTAGGTAGGTAGGTGATTTTTTTTTCTCTTGAAAGACATCAAAAAGATGTAAATTTAAAAGAAAATGTGATGAAAAAAAGAATAAAATTTTTTTTCCAGGGAAATGTCAAAATTTTTTTTCAGTGGGCAAGTTTTGTAAATAGTTGCAAAATTGTATGAGTAGGTCGTTAAACAGCATACAAGCAATTTTTCAAGGTTGGCCCCATACAAAGCTTGTGGCAACATTTTATATATGAGGAAAGTTAAATAAAAAATTCTTTTGTTATCCTTAAAGGGCCTGAAATTGACTAGGACAGTAAACAGAAAGTACATACAAACAGTCCCACAATATGGAATGAGGATATGGAAAGTTTCTGACAAAATTTCAAATCATTTATCATTGCAGAGAAAATACATAAACAGTATACCAGTCTCCTTTTGAGTGCAGGTACAATGGACCAATTCAGGATGCAAAGGCATTATGGGATCGTAATTGTCCTGAATGTTCTTGATCAGTCAAAACATATTGGGGATGCTGGGCTTGTGCAATGCTGTTTTTGAGGATGAAAATATCTGAATCAATCCTTTATTATGTGCCATTCAACAAATAGGCTATTCAATGAGTACAGAATTTACTCATAAGTAAACAAGAAACTGTTTGTTTGCTTTAATCAGTACGGTGTACTAGTACTAGTGAAACTTGTATCCTTTGCTAAATGGATCATATTTCTGACTGAATATTTCAAATCACCTTCAGGCTTTTAAATATACTGTAAAAAATAATAAGGCAACAAGAATGAAAAGATAATCAACGATGAGGGGATCAAAATGGGAAATCTAGTGGTTCATGGAGTGAATTAAGAAAAGGTCAGTTTTGAGCCAAAATTTTTAAACATATTACTCAATTATTGCCACATTACATTAGCATATATGCCTATATCTTCCCTAAACAATTCATGAAATTGTGTGAAAATCCTGAAATTTATTAAATTACAGTAAAACCTGCTTGAGAGACCACCTGTATAAGAAGGCCAACTTGTTTAAAGAGACCACTTAAAATTTACACTGCATAGCAAAATTAATTGAAATTGACCTCTATTAGAGACCACCTGTCTTAAAGACCAGTTTTTCCTACTCCCTAGAGAGGTCTCTTAAAACAATGTATTAGATTTGAGTACCCATAAACCAGTTTAACTCTACCTCTGGCTTTTGCTTGTGCTGGTACCAAGTCCGGCTGTCTTGGCATGCCTGAGTTCCTATATGTTTACTTTTGTTTTTAGTCTTATTTCCCTATGTACCGGTTGTTCTGTAGACTGTAGCATGTAATTGTAATGGATGTTTTCTTTTATCCCTTTTTCCTTTTATTTCAATTCAATTGATGGCAGTTTCACATTGTATAAATAAATGAATTTGCAGAATTTTTGTATTTCAAGGCCAATAACTCTTGATATGGAACAACAGATACAGTGAAAATTTGATATTGACCTGTATTATACGGTCAACCAAATGGTTGCAAACTATCAATATTCCAAGGCAAATTTATTTTAAGCCCTGTATACACGATCAAAGTTTTTCATCCAAAACTTGTTCCAAGTTCTTTTGATTCAAGTTTTTGATCGTGTATACTACCTTCAAAAACTTGAATCCAAAACTTGAATGGACTTGGATAGAATAGAACCTCATCCTATTTTTCTTGAAACTTAGATGCAACTTGGATGGAAACTGACCAATCAAAGCAAAGACCCCCTCTGAGGAATCTATGTCAAGTGTATAAAGTAAAAATACATGTGTGAAAAACGTGCATATTCAATAAATATTGGGGGAACTAGCAGTATGACGGACACTTAGAAATGCATAAGCAAGTCGACCTTAGTAGAACAAATTGACCAAATGGAAGACAATCACATTTTATGGAATGTGAAGGACAAGGGATAAAAAAATGGACCATTTTCGTGTCCATATCGACTTTCTTTCTGACCTTAGTCTTCTTCATACAATTATTGTACACAACAATACAAGACATACTACATTGTACTACAATCTCTTCCTTGGTTGCCATTTTTTATTGTATCTCCTGCCAAAACTTGGGGTATAATTAGTAAAATCTTGGATAGTGTAACAGAAACTTGAATTCAAGTTTTCTTGATCCAAGTTTTCTTGGACCAAGTTTTTGATGAAAAACTTTGATAGTGTATACAGGCCTTTATATGCGAACTAAAAGGTAATTACTAGATGGAACATGAAAAGCCCTTAAATTTGACCTGTATTTTATGCTGAATACTTGTCATGCTTGTGTAAAAATATCAATACTGAACTCTGAAGCAATTAATCTTATGGACGTAGTAAGGTGAAGTTTTTTAATTTGTAAAAGTCATTCGGATTTCTCTGATTTTATCCAGTATTACTATTACTAAGTAAAAAATTTGCCCCATTACAGCTAATTTTCTAGTCATCAAAAGCTTCAGTACGTCAATTCAAGTCAGTTACACCCCCTGATTCGTTTAACTTACCCACACAAACTATATACGAACGAACAAAAAACGATGTATGAACGCACGATAAACGATGCACGAACGCACGACAAACGAACGAACGAAAGGTAATACGCACGCCAGTATTGTCTAAACGAACGATTCATATCATGTACACGAACGAACGCTGTAATCGTGCGTGCAGACAAACGAACGCTCTTATCGTGCAAACGATCGAACGCTCTAATCGTATGTACAAACGAATACTCTAATCGTGTGTACAAACGAACGTTTTTATCTAATGTGCCACCGGTTTATTACTTCACATCGGACAGCAACCTATGTATGAATGGAATTTAACCGGCTTTTGACTAAAATATCTATTAAAAGCTAATTATACGGAACGTCTGATACATTTTGAAGTTGTGGTGGTCCAGCATGAAAAAATCACTAATGTAATAGTATGGATAGTAACGTAAAAAGGTCGATCTCCTTTTTATTTATTTATTTTCTGCGCAACAATTACAAAAAAAAACTGAAAATAGAAATGGAAAAAAAAAGAAACTTCACGGTCGCTAATTGCTTATCCGTAACCGTGATATTTGTGCAGCTATATCTGAATTTTGAACTATGTGATTCAATAGGCTACCTTAGAAAATAACTCAATTTAGTACTTAATACAGCTTTTGGCAGCTGCCACAAAAAATCCTACACTTTGGTATTTCCGAAAGAACAGCAATGTAATTTTTTATGATTGCTTTTTCTGCACGTTCATTTATTTGATAATTTGCACATTAATGCATGTATATATTCAAGCCCTGCGTACACCAACCATCCGGATGGAAGGAACAAGTATTTTTGTTTTCAACTGTGTGATTTATTCCTTGTACCGTGTGTATCCTTATAGATATTTGCTTGTGTATCAATCTGATCTTTGTATTTGACAAATCGAAGACAGTAGTTTGACCGGGTTTTTTTTTTTAACCGAATCACAGTCTCTGTTTCTAGGGAAATAGCTTCGCATTTCACATAGATGCGAAGTTGCTGATATTTCCATAGTTCATATTTCAACGATCAACAATAAATATAACAAAAACATACTATAAATATTAGAAATTGATTGACTGGAAGGAAAGAAACTTACGTTATCCAATAAAATGACTTTTACAATTTTATCCAAAAAAAGTTATTTGGCTTAAAGTCGGATTATCCTTTTTAATAAACATTGTCTGTTTCGGTTTGACAGATAAACAATAATTGATAATTAAAAAGGATCTCTGTGACACAACTTTTTGAAACATTTTAGTCGAAAATATTTACGGTTTGATAAAAATAAACAATATTTGTGTAAAAAATCGCTACTTTGTCTATCAAAATAGGATATAAGAATGAAATCGACAAAAAATGAAAGAAATAAACATCCAAATAATAATTCTTTATAGAAAAATGAAACGAACAAAATATAATTAAATATAAAATCTATTTCAATTTACGGAAGACAAAATGATACGGTCATATTTCTTATTCCTATTCCGTTCCTGGCAAAATACATTTCTCAAAACGATGAAAGACTTTTTAACTTACTAGATTTTCACATAATACATGTATACATGCGCAATGCATACAATACATACAACGAGATTAATTTGCAAAACAATTCACGAAATGTTAGCTTTTCAAAATCCACTGACGAAATCTCACTTCGGGTATATAAATATAATTCGAAAACAGCATATCTGAATGTCTTCTTCCGTTAGAATCAAGAACGAAAAAAGCTGTATTTTTATTGTCAATGCCTGTATATTTGCTCCACCTAAGACAATTTCTACTAGAGAAATATCATAATACTTGCAAATCATTTTAATCTTCCATTTGCAATTAAGATTGTTTCAACGGGAAAATTTTCTGTACATAACGTTTTATTCTTCGGGACAAATATTATTATGACATTGTGTTTTCATACTCGTGGTATTCCTTCAACAGGTTTGACAATTTGTGGAGATGAGGTATGATTTACGAAATCCGACTCGCAGAACTGAAGTTAACATAAATTGCAAAGACGATGTATGCTATTTTTTGCAAATTCGAGGAAATGAAGTGGCGCCAAAATCTACTTAAACATACTGACGAAACATGTGTACACAATATAAACAGGTGTTCTATCTTTTATTACATTTTGTTAATTTTGTCAGTTTTTTTCTGTGTCTTGTTGATTTTCTCTGTGTCATTTATGCAATTCAGTAAAATAAATTGTGTAATTGCAAAGTCGCCAACACACAGTTTATGAATTCTTTTAATTACCACAAACCCCTGTATTTTACTCATCCTCGCTCAAGTTTATTGATCTGTCACCTTTTCAAAGGGGTTAAAAATATAAAGCGTTCAGTGTTTATTTCATGACAGCAACCAAGTTTTTTTTTAAATTGTGCGAACCGTGTCAAAGTTCTGCAAAGACAGATTTATTCGTTTTTCACAAAGATTGTTTATAGATAAGATTGTTTATAGATATGTTGTTGTAACAGGCATTTTATCCATGGAAAAAACACCAAGGAAAGTGCATGATTTATTCAGTAAAGAAAGTTATCTGGTAATATCATGTTTGAACCTGCATGGCATAACGGGAAGTTCCGAAAATGGATGCGTATATGTGGAAACAAAGTACGAAATTACTCAAATTTATATTCTGCATATGACCATTTCAACAACTTACATCTCATGATTCTCTCATCAGTGCAGATAATATCAAATATCGAAATCCATACACAAAGTTATTATTGTGAAAATAGTAATAGTAAAAATATACTGGTTCTTCACCTGTGACGATGTTTTCTTATTTTCTTTTCTTTTTTAATAAACGGGAGATTTTCATTTCATATAGCTATTCAGTTGACAAAAAAAGCTGGTTGCAATAATACGCCCTGGGGTAAATGAAATATACAAAAGTACATGTACAAAAAAATATACACAAAACAACATATAGAAATTTTGTGACAGTAAGTATGCTTCGGCCAAAGTGGACTTCATTTTCGTAATTATATATTTGCTTTTAAAAGAAGTTGCTGACTTAAGTATGGAATTCCAATTTAATATTTGCGTCGGCTTCCTGAATGGTTAATATTACCTGGGACTAGTATAAATGTTACATTGTATCAGATACATATAATTAATTATATGTCTCTGATTGTATATTAGTCCCAGATATTACATAAAATCTGTATTATGTTATTATTGACGTAAATAGTATGTTTCTAAGAAGTTTTTTGTTTATAAATTTTAAACGTTGACCGAACATGCAGATGGTGTTGTTTGGTGTTTGATATCGTGAACAGTCTCTTAAAGACGTCGAATTTTTTTATATGAAGCCTTGCAGGTAAATTCAGGCGACCTATTCAGTAGGTGAATCTTTAACGTGAAGGTAAAAAAGTGTGATCAAAGTAAATAAAAATTTAAACAATAAACGAATGGAGAAAGTCACTATAAATAATGTACTACTAAATCATCGGTGCACGATAACAGGGATTGTGATGATGAACTAACGCACAAACGAACGCACGATACTAGCGTTCGTGCAGACGAACGAACGATAGCGGAGTAACCAATCAAATTTAATTATTTGGTTTTCAATCGTTTGATTCCTTGCACGAACGAACGAACGCGTTTATCGTGCAGACCAACCATCAACGCAAACGAACGGAAACGATACACGAACAAACCAAAAACGATACACAAACGAACGGAAAACGAAAAACGAACGATAAAAAAGACAAGTTAAACGAATCAGGGGGTGTAGCAAAATTTCATTAGATTGTAGATTTTCACCTTACTACATCCTTAAGTTATCATTGCAAAACCATATTTTTTATTATTTTCATTTGTATATTTCTGAGTAAAAAACAACTTCAAGTGGCACATCACTACTTCCATCTATATAAAGGTAGTGACCATCCTCATAGAAAAATCTCTTACTGTCAAAATAACATTTTCATTGTTTAATGAGATTTTAGATACAGTTGGTACATATGAAGGCAATGGTTTTTTCCCCGTTTTTTTTTTTTTCTGAAATTATTTTTCCAGTTTCTTACAGTACTTGTTCAACAATGACAGACTGCAGAGTCATTGGTTTTATTTTGAATATAACGTATTCGACCTTATTAGCGCCCCTGCTCCAATAAGCGCCCCTCACCCTTTTTCACAGTCAAAATGCACAAGCGCCCCTCAAAACTCCAAAACTGCCAAAATGTACTTATGTTTATTTGCCATTGTTCGAGTTTTAAGAGGGTATATTATCGCAGTAATTTTAAGAAACAGAATGTTTACATACCTCCCACAACTCCTGAGTAACGATACCTATTTTTTTATGCCGAATTCGCGTGATTGATTATTCTTACTTTCTCCTTTCACCACAACTTTAACAACCGGAAGTTGAAGACACATTATATTACTTAATAATAATGACGGTAGCGGACATGCAGAAATTCCGGCTTTGCCGATTCAATTAAGCACCCCTGTTTTTTAATTTTCTAAGCGCCCTGGGCGCTTATTTGGTCGAATATGGTAAGTTCCTATAATTAGTTCATCAAAAGCTGACATTATCTTGTTATTAAATGATGAATGCTGGCACTGATAATCATCTATATAGATAGATAGTCTGTGTTATCTGTAATTAACCAATTTTCACCACAATTCATATAAAACCATCTGTTACATTCCCAGTATTGATCTAAATATTGTTAACTGGTACAAACTTTCATAACTTCAAAGACAGGAAAAACACATTATCTTTATAATTGTTGGGAAAATAAATATGTATTTAGCTATGGCATAGTATAAATAAATAGCTATATGCTAGTAGTGTAAGGATACACCTTTTTGGGGAAAAAGATAATGTGATTCTCATATTACGATTCATATCAAGATACATTTTTAAAACTATTCTGTCCCTGCAACTTTGCTGCCATTACCAAAGAGTTCTCTTATGACATCGCGTCAAATAAGGGAGAATGAAATAATAAGTATAAATTGAATGATTTATTCTAACTAGAGGCTCCCAGGAGCCTGTATCCCTCACCTGGCTTTCAGTTGCCAAACTCGTGGTAACATTTTAAGTTATACAGTTTATCATCAGTCTCTCAAACTTTAGTACCTCGAACACCACCAATATCTTGTACAGTATTTCAAGTCTGATCATGTTTTACTATATTTCTTTGTTGGGCTTTTTTGACAAAAAACGTTCTTGCCAAGGACCACTTTCAACACCAGTTTTGAAATACGAACAATTTTCAACATCGGTTTTGAAGTCTCAACATCAATATCTATTTGGAAACCAAATTTCAATGAAATAGGACAATGTTTAAATTTCCTGCCTTTTTGGCAACCATTTTGAAAATGGCTGTCAGCAAACAATTTTCAACATAAGTTTTGAAGTTGTGACATCAATACCTATTTGGAAACCAAATTTCATTGAAATTGGACACCATTGCATTTTCCTGCCTATTTTGGCAGCCATTTGAAAATGGCAGTCAACAAACAATTTTCAACACCGGTTTTGAAGTTGCGACATCAATATCCACTTGGATACCAAATTTCATTGAAATCAGACAATGTTGAATTTTCCCACCTTTTTTGGCAGCCATTTTGAAAATGGCGGTCAACGAACAATTTCTAACATCAGTTTTAAAGTTGCAACATTAATACCTATTTGGAAACTAAATTTCATTGAAATCGGACAATGTTGAATTTTCCCGCCTTTTGTGGTGGCCATTTTAAAAATGGAGGTCAACGAACAATTTTCAACACAGGTTTTTGAAGTTGCCACAGCATGGCAAACATTTCCCCATGTTACACTTAATCTTCACCTTCTATAGTTTTGGAAATAAAAGACAAAAAATACAAAATTTTAAAATTCGATGAAAAAAGGGCAATTACTCCTACAAAGATTTTTGGATTTTCTTCAAAATTTCAGGGTGGGTTGATCTTGATATGCTGAACATTTTTGCAATTTACACTTGACCTCTATCTGAAATAAAAAATAAACTAGAGGCTCAGAGACTGAGCCTGTATCGCTCACCTGACAAAACGCTTCTATGCCATGCATGACCAAAAATGATCATGTTTTTTATCAATGGGGTAGGGTGTTTAGGTATGTTCTCAATTAGCACCCTTGTGTTTTGTCTGATCCTATTGAAATGAGTTATTTTTGCGAAGGACCTTCTATACATTTAGTATAATTTGCTTTAATTGTTTTGAGAGAAGATGATCAAAAGGATGGTTAATTCTCATACTGTTCTCCAATGTTAAAATGTTCTGCACTTGAGGAAATGTTTTTGTCAAATTGAAATGAAATGTGCAATTTTTGTAAAGTACGTTCAGTCATCATTCCTGATAAGTTAGGTTGAATTTGCTTCAGTGGTTTCAGAAGAGTAGATGAAAATGTGATTTTCCCATAGGGTCCAATGATAAACTATGTTCTGTGCTGGCAGCCATGTTTTCTAACGGATTGTAACGAAATGAGCAGTCTTTGTTAAGGACCTTCTATTCATCCTTTCTGTAAAGTTTGGTTGAATTTGCTTCTGTAGTTTCAAGGGAAAAGATGAAAATGTGATTTTTCCCATAGGGTCCAATGTTAAACCTAAGTTCCACACTGGCGGCCATGTTTTTTATTGGATCAGAACGAAATGAGCAATCTTTGTAAAGGACCTTCCATTCATCATTCCTGTAAAGTTTGGTTGAATTTACTTCAGTTATTTCAGAGGAGTAGATGAAAATGTGATTTTCCCATAGGGTCCTACGTTAAACCATGTTCCGTGCTAGCGGCCATGGTTTTTGTCGGATCGGAATGAAATGAGCCATCTTTGTAAGTACATCACTCCTGTAAAGATCGGTTCAATTGGCTTCAGCCATTTCAGAGCAGAAGATGAAAATATGATTTTTCCCATAGGGTTCAATGTTAAACTTAAGTTCCGAGCTGGCGGCCATGTTTTTTATCGGATCGGAACAAAATGAGCAATCTTTGTAAAAGATCTTCCATACATCATTCCTGTAAAGTTTGATTGAATTTGCTTCTATTATTTCAGAGGAGTAGATGAAAATGTGATACGGTCCTATGTTAAACCATGTTTTGTGCTGGCCGCCATGTTTTTTATCGGATAGGAACGAAATGAACAATCTTTGTTAAGGACCTTTAGTACATCATTCCTATAAAGTTTGGTTCAATTTGCTTCAGCCTTTTCAGAGCTGACGATAACTAGAGGCTCAGAGACTGAGCCTGTATCGCTCACCTGACAAAATGCTTCTATGCCATGCATGACCAATTTTACCAATGGGGTAGGGTGTTTAGGTATGTTCTCAATTAGCACCCGTGTGTTTTGTCTGATCCCATTGAAATGAGTAATTTTTGCAAAGGATCTTCTATACATTTTGTATAATTTGATTTAATTGTTTTGAGAGAAGATGATGAAAAGGATGGTTTTCTCATACTGGATTCCAATCTGCACTTGAGGCAATGGTTTTTGTCGGATTGAAATGAAATGTGCAATTTTTGTAAAGTACCTTCAGTCATCATTCCTGTAAAGTTAGGTTGAATTTGCTTCAGTGGTTTCAGAAGAGTAGATGAAAATGTGATTTTCCCATAGGGTCCAATGATAAACTATGTTCCTTGCTGGCAGCCATGTTTTCTAACGGATTGTAACGAAATGAGCAGTCTTTGTTAAGGACCTTCTATTCATCCTTTCTGTAAAGTTTGGTTGAATTTGCTTCTGTAGTTTTAACGGAAAAGATGAAAATGTGATTTTTCCCTTAGGGTCCAATGTTAAACCTAAGTTCCACACTGGTGGCCATGTTTTTTATTGGATCAGAACGAAATGAGCAATCTTTGTAAAGGACCTTCCATTCATCATTCCTGTAGAGTTTGGTTGAATTTACTTCAGTTGTTTCAGAGGAGTAGATGAAAATGTGATTTTCCCATAGGGTCCTATGTTGAACCATGTTCCGTGCTGGCAGCCATGTTTTTCGTCGGATTGGAACGAAATGACCCATCTTTGTTAAGGACCGTAAGTACATCACTCCTGTAAAGTTCGGTTCAATTGGCTTCAGCTGTTTCAGAGCAGAAGATGAAAATATGATTTTTCCCATAGGGTTCAATGTTAATCTTAAGCGTGCTGGCGGCCATGTTTTTTATCAGATGGGAAGAAAATGAGCACTCTTTGTAAAGGACCTTTAGTACATCATTCCTGTAAAGCTTGATTGAATTTGCTTCTGTTATTTCAGAGGAGTAGATGAAAATGTGATTTTCCCATAGGGTCCTGTGTTAAACCATATTCCGTGCTGGCCGCCATGTTGTTCATCGAAAAGATCGAAATTAGCAATCTCTGTTAAGGACCTTTAGTACATCATTCCTGTAAAGTTTGGTTCTATTTGCTTCAGCCTTTTCAGAGCAGAAGATGAAAACGTGATTTTTCCCATAGGGTCCAATGTTAAACCTAAGTTACAAGCTGGCGGCCATGTTTTTTATTGGATCAGAACGAAATGAGCAATCTTTGTTAAGGACCTTCCATTCGTCATTCCTATAAAGTTTGGTTGAATTTGCTTCAGTGCTTTCAGAGGAGTAGATGAAAATGTGATTTTCCCATAGGGTCCTATGTTAAACCATGTTCCGAGCTGGCGGCCATGTTTTTCTTTGGATCGGAACGAAATGAGCCATCCTTGTTTAGGACCTTAAGTACATCATTCCTGTAAAGTTTGGTTCAATTTGCTTTGGCCTTTATAGAGCAGAAGATGAAAATGTGATTTTTCCCATAGGGTCCAATGTTAAACCTTAGTTCCGCACTGGCGGCCATGTTTTTTATCGGATCGGAACAAAATGAGCAATCTTTGCAAAGGACCTTCCATACATCATTCCTGTAAAGTTTGGTTGAATTTGCTTCAGCCTTTTCAGAGCAGAAGATGAAAATGTGATTTTTCCGATAGGGTCCAATGTTAAACCTAAGTTCCGCGCTGGCTGCCATGTTTTTTATCAGATCGGTACAAAATGAGCAATCTTTGTAAAGTACCTTTAGTACATCATTCCTGTAAAGTTTGGTCGAATTTGCTTCAGTGGTTTTAGAGGAGTAGATGAAAATGTGATTTTCCCATAGGGTCCTATGTTAAACCATGTTCCGTGCTGGCTGCCATTTTTTCATCGGATCAGAACAAAATGAGCTATCCTTATTTAGGAACTTTAGTGCATCATTCCTGTAATGTTTGGTTTAATTTGCTTCTGCCTTTTCAGAGCAGAACATGAAAATGTGATTTTTCCCATAGGGTCCAATGTTAAACCTAAGTTCCGCGCTGGCGGCCATGTTTTTTATCGGATCAGAACGAAATGAGCAATCTTTGTAAAGGACCTTCCATACATCATTCCTGCAAAGTTTTGGTTGAATTTGCTTCAGTGGTTTCAGAGGAGTAGATGAATATGTGAAAAGTCTAACGGACGGACGGACGGACGGACGACGGACGCCAAGTGATGGCAATAGCTCACACTGACCCTTCGGGTCAGGTGAGCTATAAATGCAAAACTTTTGAAAATTTTGTGGAACTAGAGGCTCACATGAGTCTGTATCGATCACCTGGCGACTGGTTTTATTCATTGCCACCAATAGACCACCCATTCATACTATAAATCAGTTCACCGGATGTTACATTTTCATTCTTGGACGAGGTACACACTAAAAATCACTAACTTTGGAAGGGATCACCCAAAGACAATTGTAACTAAGTTTGGTTCCAATTAGTGATGTTCCAATGATCGATTATAATCGATAATCGATCGATTTTGACATAAAATCGATTCATCGATTATAATTTTCAACTAGAGGCTCACATGAGCCTGTATCACTCACCTGGTGACTGGTTTTATTCATTGTCACCAATAGACCACCCATTCAAACTATAAATCAGTTCAGCAGTTGTTACATTTTCATTCTTGGATGAGGTACGAACTAAAAATCTCAAACTTTGGAAGGGATCACCCAAAGACAATTGTAACCAAGTTTGGTTCCAATTGGCTCAGTAGGTTCAGAGGAGAAGACATTTGAATGCATTTCCCGTAGAGTCCTTATGTTAAACTATGTTCCACGCTGGCGGCCAATCACAAACTTTAAAGGGGACCACCCAAGGACTATTGTTACCAAGTTTGGTTCAATTTGGCTTGGTAGTTTCAGAGGAGAAGATCTTTTGATGCATTTTCCATAGGGTCCCTATGTTAAACTATGTTCCCTGCTGGCGGCCATCTTGAATGAGGTATGAACATAAAAATCACAAACTTTAAAGGAAAACATCTAAAGACTACTGTAACCAAGTTTGGTTCCAATTGGCTCATTGGGTTCAGAGGAGAAGACATTTGAATGCATTTCCCATAGGGTCCCTATGTTAAACTGTGCTCCACACTGGTAGCCATCTTGGATGAGGTACAAATGTAAAAATCACAAACTTTAAAGGGGACCACCCAAGGACTACTGTGACAAAATTTGGTCCCCATTGGCTCAGTGGTTTCAGAGGAGAAGATCTTTGAATGCAAAGTTGTGAAAATTCAAAGAAAAAGCGGCAATAACTCCCATGTCTGTTGTTAGATTTTCTTCAAAATTGCAGGACATGTAGATCTTACTATGCTGACCATTTTTCTTATATAAACTTCACTTCTATCTTCTACCATTTTCAATATATAAGACTAAAAGTAACGAAAAACTGAAAATTTTACGGAAAAGGGGCAATAACTCCAAGACGGGTAAACATTCTTCAAAATTGCAGGGCAGGTAGATCTCGTTATGCTGATCATTTTTACTCCATGTCAGAATTTTGATATCTGTAATGGCTTTGGAGTTATTTGCAAAAAACAGCAATTTACCCCTATGTTCTATTTTTAGTAACAGTGGCCATGTTATTTGGTCTACAGACATAAAAATCACAAACTTGAAAGAGCATAGCCTGGTGATGTTTCAGGCCAAGTTTGATTAGAATTGGCCCAGCAGTTTCAGATGAGAAGATCTTTAAATAAAAGTTAACGGATGGCTTACGACGGACGCCAAGTGATGGCAAAAGCTCACATGGCCTTTGGCCAGGTGAGCTAAAAAGGGCTATAACTCCAAGACAGGTTTTCAGATTTTCTTCAAAATTGCACAGTGGGTAGATCTCATCATGCTGATCATTTATACCCCGTCAGAGAAGATCTTTGAATAAAAGTTAACGGACGGATGGACAGATGGACGGACGACGGATGCCGAGTGATGGCAAAAGCTCACATGGCCTTTGGCCAGGTGAACTAAACATAGGTAATCAACCATTACAGAGTTCGCCTCGTTATGGCACTTTGTCACAGTAACAAAATTTTGACTGGATGCTGACATCACATTTGCATGCCTAAGCAAGGTTACATGATCCTACCATGTATAGTGACTGAGATCTGAACTTGCCTGAAAACTTGGACATAAATCACTCATGCGTAAAACATAAGTCAAAGTGACATACTTTTGCCTGGATGCTGATGTACCATCAGGGATGCATGCCTATGCAAGGTTACATTGTCCTACCATGTAAAGTGACTGATTTCTGAACTTGTCCAAAAACTTGAATGTAAATCAATCAAGCAGAAAAAATAGGTCAATCTTGGATGCTGATCTATCATCAGAGATGGATGCATATGCAAGGTTACATGATCCTACCATGTACAGTGACTAAGATCTGAACTCGTCCTCAAACTTGAATGTAAATCAATCAAGCATAAAATATAGGTCAAGGTGTCCTAATTTTGCCTGGATGCTGACCAATCATCAGAGATGCATGCATATGCTAGGTTACATGATCCTACCATGTGAAGTGACTGAGATCTGAACTCATCAGAAAACTTGAATGTAAATCAATCAAGCGGAAAATATGGGCCAAAGTGACCTAATTTTGCCTGGATGCTGAT
>MJUU01021646.1:8403-25653 GCA_002080025.1 Modiolus philippinarum
GTTGCGCTACTACTTCCTGTTTACCGATACATTGGTATGTTGATACTTAGCCTAAATTAAGTTTTTTGAATAACATTAAAAGACGCAGTTGACTTTAAAGATCAGCCTTTTATTTAAACTTCTTATTATATTGGGCATGCGGGGGTATTCATTTGTGGCCCAGTGGACCACAGTCCCTCTAATTTAAACTTGCAATACCTCAATTCTACAAAATTTTGTTTAAAACTAAGGAGTATCTCACTAATGCATAGCTTTGTCCTTAGCTGAATTTTGGCTTTTCTATTTAGATCTTTTCGGTTATTTTGTTCTCAATCAGCTTTTACACGTTTTTGGTTAATGGACGTCCAAATGTGCACTAGGTGGAGTTGACACATTATGACAGTTGTGAATCCTTACTAAAGTCATGCATTTGTTCGGTTAAATCTGCACACTGGTCGAAATGCGCATATGCAGAAAATAAATGAACAGTTACTTCGGTATTTTGTTATTTATTACCACTGGGTCGATGCCTCTGCTGGTGGAATGTTAGTCCCCGAGGGTATTCACCAACCCAGTGACAGTACTTCGGTGCTGACCCGAAAACCGATTTTTTTTAAAACTTGCAATACCTCAATTCTACAAAATTTTGTTTAAAACTAAGGAGTATCTCACTAATGCATAGCTTTGTCCTTAGCTGAATTTTGGCTTTTCTATTTAGATCTTTTCGGTTATTTTGTTCTCAATCAGCTTTTACACGTTTTTGGTTAATGGATGTCCAAATGTTCTGCACTGATGATACATAAGTTGTCGAAATGCGCAATTGCAGAAAATAAATTAAAAGTAACTTCGGTATTTTGTTATTCGACTTTCAAAATCAACTTTTTCACATGTTGACCAGAAATAACTGAATTGGTTAAAAATATAGATCTGCGTTTCTATCTTTGAAACACCTGTTGCCAATAGATATTTATCATATTACCACTCCCGTGTTTTAGTGTAGACATTAATTTTGATTTGTTTTATCCGTTTTATGAGTTGCCTCTTGTTAGTAAATGATTTTCTTTTTTTATTTAACGCTGCAATCTCGACTTTATGTACTTGCCTGCTTCCTTCCTTTTTGCCTATGTACAAGTCTATCTTATTTCTCATAAGCTAAAAGGATAGCGGGAAACACCTATAGTGACCGAAAAACACATTCAAATGCCAGAATGTTCCACGGAAGTGCACAAGAAAAAAAACAAACAAATAAAGGGAAAAAGGCAAACATATACACCGGATAGGAAATCGGGACAGCCGGCACTAACTAAAGCCAGCGGTAGGGCTAATTAAGCGGTGTATGGGTACCCAATATTTTCTCTGTCCCGTTTCGATATATATAATCAACGTGCAAATATAGACTACTGATTCCATGACCATAATGTTCAAAAGGTACAAAACGTTATTTTAACAGATGGGTCAAGGATTGCTCGCCGCAAAACTGCAGGCTAGCTCAAGGAAACTAATATAATCTGCTAGTAAAACACTGTCACACTATAGAAGAAAATCAAACTCGAAACTCCTAGAGGGGTTTGGTGAATAATCATCATGTATTTCAGCTGAAATCGACAGTATCAGTAAGAAACCAATATGTATGTAAACCTCTCAGGTCACAATTTAACAGATACATGCATATATCCTGTCGATATCCCCTATTACGTACAGAATGTAAGTTATGTCCCAGTTTTTCTGGATTTCTTTTATCAATTTCTGGCATTTTTTAACTACATTTCTGTAAAATCGAGGATGAGAAATGTCCTTAGTAAAGAGCTGTTTGCGAGTGACATTATATTTTGAAATCAAATATTCATATCTTCTATGAAATTATTTAAATGTATTAAACTGTAACTCATAGTTGTATTTGCTATGTAGATTGTGGCACTCGAACTAAATTTCCTTCTATCTTAGCAATATTTCGATTTAGTACATAACATGTAAAAATCCTACGATTTCATTGGATAATCTGACGTCACTATATTTGAACAGCTATTTGTTTACCTTGACAGCGGGACACTATACTTGACGACGGGACTATACCTCACGTGACTTCCGGCTTACTATACTTTGCCTCATTTTAATTTTGATTTCTTTTATGTTATGTATAACTCGAATAATTCAAGCCCTCTCCGTATCCGATTCTCTTCTTCTACGATGTAGCGATCGTAGTGAGTGGAATGTAACGACTGGATTATTCGGGTTATGTTATGTACTAAATCAATTACGGACTTCCCTATCGGGAACCGTTTTCCTATATTGTTGTCTGGTGCGAATAGTGCCCTCGCCTGTCAGCTCGTGCACTATACGCCCCCCCCAGACAACACAATGGTTCCCTCTGGAGAAGTCCATAACAGATTAATAGTTAACACATTATTCATCTGAATGATATAATACCTAAGTTACTGTATAAGATTCTGTATATGACCATTTCGACAACTTACATGTATACCTCTTCAGTGCAGATCAAAATATTTGGAAATCCTTAAACCGAAATATTTAAAAAGCTGAACGAGAACAAATTAACAATAGGATCTATACAAATACTCCAACTCTAAGACGAAAATGTACAAGTTTAAAAGAGATCTAAAATTAACTGTCCCAAATGCCATTCACTAGTGGTGTGTTGAGTCCTACGTCTGTCCAATTTGGTGAATGCTCATTTGAATGTTGTTTGGACCTGTAAGTCAGAGTTATTGCAGAAAACATTTTGATATCAGATAGCTAGGATATTAATCACATAATTCACACCGGATACAATCTTTTACTTATTCCATTTAAAATCACCTTTGGAAAAAAGGATATTTACGAATATCGAATCATAAATGTCTCAAAGAGTTTATCAAAATTATTTCTAATCAGGACCGTTCTTAACTCTTTACTGTTTTGTTTTATTGTAATTATTCGTTAAACATGTTCTGTAAAAGGGCTAAATTCAATTGGCTAGACTCCGCGGAGAAAGCACAAACTACAAAATCCAAAGATAGTTTGAAACTATGAAAAAAATAATATAAAGAAAAACAAAAATCATTATGTAGCTCTACAATATATACTGAAGCATTCCTGCAAGTTTTATTTAAAAGTTTCATGCTATTTAGGAGATGTGGATAATACTGTATTTTTTACATACAGACAGACGGACGGATTCACAGGTGCAAGATGAGAGATAATGATCCCTATGGGTAACAAAAAAAAAAAAATAAATAAATAAAAAGGCAAAAGAAAGAAATGAACTGTGAACAAGAATATAGACGAAACTTTTATGCGAGGAGAAAAGAATAAGGCTTCGGCCATACAGCTCACTAAAATTATTGCATATTATTGCATATGTGTTATGGTCTCATGTTCATTTACTCCATATCCTTTCGTGAAATATTCAATAAAGAGCAAGTAATAACCTAGATTCTGTCGACTAGTGGATGTTGTTGGCATGACTCTAATAAGCTAAAATAGCCAAGTCCAATGGATTTAAAATCTGGAAAAATAAAAATATTGAAAGAAAAATATATGGAGCACATCGGCATTTTGTACTTAATTTTTTTGCAGTTTGGCTGGAAAGAATAAATCTGTTGAGGGGCGAGAATAATGAAGTTATGCCTCGACTCCATCAAGCTAAAATGACAAAATCCTAGAAATTCTACAGAATAATAACAAGTACATGGTTCACATCTGTAAGTTAAGCCGAGAATTAGCAAAAAAATTTAGAAAACATTTTGGATAATGGATAATAAGCTAAAATGATAAATTGTGATGATGACGTAGAAATTAAGCTTGAAACAGTTGAAAAGAGAGAAATCAAAAGCTGCAATAAATACTAAAGTCCATCAACTTTGGTTGAAAAGAAACAAGCCGTTCAGCAGGAGATCTGCAAACTGTACTTCATATGCTTGCTTTTCTTTTTTTTGTCCTGAAGTTCTTCATCTAAACATGTCCATCTAATTTCTCATATTTTTTATTTGTTTAGTGGATTATGGGACTTAAGATATCGTTGAAGAACGCGATACCACTGGGCCGATGCCAATGCTGGTGGACTTCTAGTCCCCGGGGGTATTCATCAACTATGTGGCCGGTATGTATTTCGGTGCTGGCCCGAAAACCGATTTTATTTGAAACCTTGCAATAACTAATTTCAGATTTTTTTTAAACTTAAGGATTATCTCCCTGTCATAAGCTAATTTGGCTTTTCTATTTAGATTCTTTGGGTAATATGTTCTCTATTAGCTTTTGGGTTTATGGATTTCCAAATGCTTTGATTTCATCTGCACTGAAGAGACATAAGTTGTCGAAATGTGCTTATGAATAACTTAATTCACAGTAACTTCGGTATTTCTGGTTCCTCAATTCTACCTTAGGTATAGTAAACACATTATTGATCAGTAACACATTATTGTTCAGAAATACGTTAATTTCCCACAACAAAGACAAACATATACAAGTTTGCTGGTGACATCAAATTTACTATCCTGAGAAGGTGTGAAAGTATGAATTTCAAGTTTTAGAGAATAAAAATATACCCCTTTGATAATGTAAAGTGCTTGAAAGTAGAAGTATTTTCAAAGGAAAAGCACCTTCTTACAAACATTACTTCACAAGCCAAATGTAAAATAGCTCAAATGTTCAAGATAACTTGTTTAAAGACATTTTACCATAATTTTATATTAAGCAGTAGTACCTAATTGCTACAACAGGAGAACATTGCAAATCGGTTGTCACTTAAAAGAAAATGAAGATCGGTCCATGAATGTCTGCATCGATTCTATGAAACAAATACCCTGTCACTGGTGGTGTATTTATTCAGTTGTGGTTTGGTGTGCAATTTGTTGGATGCTTATTTGAATGGGAGTCAGAATATTCAAAACCAAATTTGATATCAGATGGCTAAAATATTATTCAAATAATTTATATTGCTAAATCCATTTCCAAGGCACCTTTGGAAAAAAGGCTATTGATAAAAACGCAAACAAGATTCAAATGTGCCTTGTTATTTCAGGCGAGATGATTTCAAAATTGATTTCTATTCAAGACCATATTAACTCTTTATTGTGTTGATTTTTTGTAATTATATTTAATTCGCTGGACATGTTCTGTTCAAAGGGACCAGTTTTCCGGTGAAGTAGTTTTCAATAGCAGTAAATGTGTCTAACACTTAATTGCAGCCTTCTCTTCGATTTAATGCAGAAATCAAGAACATAATTTAAGTTCAGTTAAAATTTAGGATTTTCCAATAAGGTCAAAACGTTTTCCTGTTCCAACACTGCTTGGCATAATACTCGATCTTACCCAACAAAAATTATATTTTAACAAAGTGTATTGAATTTTAGCATGGTTTCAAAAAGGATGAGGATATACCAGCGTAACTTAGCTGTTGACCAGTAAGCTTATACAGTGTACCATTCAAATGTTTGTTAAAATTAGAACATAACCCATACCCAAACACTTATTTGATTCAATATCTCGCCGTCATTAAATTTACTTCACGTATGTGGATACCAAATAAAGGCGAATTAGATTCGCAAGTGCCCATAGCTAGGCCTTTCGAATGTTTGTGATGTGTAAACAACTTAATTTCATAGTGTTTCTCCATATTCCATCATGCAAGCCATAAAACATGTTTTTGTAAAATATAGATCGTATTTTATCTCAACAAAATATAACAAACGATTTTAGATAACATGATCATACAAATAAAAAATTCATGTGTAAAGCCTAAATAACCATAACATTTTGTTGCCTAATGTAATTTGGGTTTGCCAATTTCAACAAGATTATAAAGCAGAAATTTGTTTCTGGTAAATCTTGGGTAACATTTTTGCCCTGCGATCAAACCATTTTCATACCACCTTTAGACTTAAGCCATGCCCTTTTGTTTTACTTTAACATTATCAGTGACATAAATATGATTGTTCTAGTGTAGCAAAGGCAATACTTATGACATCTGCATATTTGAATGATGAAGGAAAAGAGTTATCTTTCTTCTACAGCTGAATTTCATGGAAAATAACCAAGAGATGACTCGAAATTCGTTCCAGCGGTATTCAACTGACTATTAGACTCGTCTTTTATATTTACTTTTGAAAACATGTTTGCGTAATCGTGTTCAAGTTTGGCGCCATGTTTGTCAACAACCATTTTACCACCAGTGTCACTAGGTTCATATTCTGGTTTTAAACTCTCCATTTGTTCTTTTTCTTTAAATCTTTCCAATTGCTCACCATATGACCAAGGTTTTCCGTAGTTTATTGGAGGTGCACTATTTCGTTTTGACTGTTGTTCATTTTGATTCCTTGGACTTTCGACCCACCTGTCTTCCGACTGGTTTTCGGCTTTATCACGGAAACTGCGTTTTTTCACGTCGATCGGAAGGACGTCTGGTGGTGGGTTATTCCCAAATTGTCTTTCTGGTTCACGATAATACCTATCAGTTTTTCCTTCATATCCCTCTGAATGTACGTTTCTCCTTGCTGCATAATAATCTTGTCTCGACATAGCATTGTCGTATGGATCCTCATCGTCTCCCCTGTAGTAATTTTCGACATTTCCTATTTCATTTCGTCTCTGATTTTTAGGAGATTCAACCTTTGGCACAAAACCGGTAGGTAACACTTTAATGCCAGCCACCAAATGAGGTGGTACTTTTGCGACAGGTTTAGGGTTAGAATGTTCAGATCTACTCTCTAAATTTGAAACTGACGATATTGGTCCAGATGGAGGAAATTCACGAGGAGATAATGGAGGTTCTCGTCTTTGAAATTCACGTGATCCACCTCGAGGGGAAAGTGGACTATCGGGAGATCGAGGATTTATTCTCGGTTCAGGAGATAGGGCACGCTGGGGTTTTGGTGCAGTTGCTGGTGGATCACGGGTTTGAATACCAAGGGGTGACATTGGTCTTGGAATTCTGATATGTCCTTCATTTCTGTTTGGCATTCGTCCCCTTTCATTTGCATAGGGTCCATCATATCTTTCATTTCTAACAAACCCACTTTCAAGTTCTCCCGATCGTTGGCGGACGTGAATATGTTGCCTTTCATCGTTTCCATATCCTCCATCTCCTGATCTTTGTCGTTCATGTACGACTTCTCCTGATTGTCTATTTATTTTAGCGTACATTGGTTGTGCCCCTCCGTAGCCTTCGTTACGATTATCCTCTTTAAGCTCAAAACTATATCTAGAATTTGAACGTCTTTGTTCTTGATCATTACCGAGATATCGGTCGACTACTTCCGGTTCATCGTTATAACTACGTCTATCTGAATTTCGAGAATTGCCCCGGAAATGGTCATCTGATAGACTGACTGGTTTTCCGCCCTGATAAATTCCATACGAGCCATATTCTGTCTGAATTAAATCTGGTTTCTGTCCTTGTATTGGCGGTCTATATTGGTAACGAGGTTCATATTCTTCGGTTGTTTCCGGTCCGAGTCGTTTATAGTCGGGAGGAGCAGCGAAAAAAGCTGACATTATACGGTATGCGTCACTATCGTGTTCAGTGACAAAACCATGACAATCGAGAGCTCTGACTCCAACTTGTCTGCGCATAACACAGGCTATTATTGCTGGGTGTTCGGTTTTGATTAAATTATTGTGTTTCTTTTCCATTTGAGAAAATATTTTTTCGTAGCCCTGATTTAATGTTCTGGTTTCATCAATGGGCAAAAAGGCGTAATTATACTTTTTGTCTCCACCTTTGTTCACTGTGAATCGAACTGCTTCAAAAAAGTTTATAGAACTTTTTTCATAAAAATAGTTTTGCGTATGTCCTGGCTGATCAGTTGGGAATATAACCGTAATTCCATCTGGGTTTACCTTCAACCAAGCTCGTTGTGATTTTTTGCCTTTTCCGGATTTTCTGTACTGAACATACTTTTCATAGAGAGGTTTTTGTATTGATCCAAGACCGGATGCTGTTGCTTTTGAAAGAATGGTACTCCCTAAACATTCCACACTAATTTGTGTTTCCGCCATACTTAAATACAGGAGGGGAAATCGTGGCAAAGGTGTTAAAGTGACATCAGGACCTGGAAAACAAATAAAATAAGCTTAATTTCAAGTGCAAGATGTTTCTGCATTCCTGCAGATATATTGTTCGCAGAAACCAAATAAATCTCAACAACATAGCATTACATCAAGAACAAAAGGAAAATCGACTACTCAGATAAAACACCTCTAAGCAGCATATTTTTACGAAATGTTCAATTGTTTTCCATAATGTAAAATGAACCCTCATTTGTAATACTTAAGTCATTCGAACAGTTTAATTCTATCTCAAATGGAAAGACAAAAATTGTCGAAAATTGGTCTGTATTTTTTTTCTCAGTTTCATTACAATCATAAAATCTTAACGTGCATGGCTATGAAAATGACAAACAAAATGGGTTTTATACTGGTCATACCAATATACAAACAAATATATGTATAGTGGATAAAAATAGAAAATAGTTGAAAAACAAACCCGAGTTATTTCGATGATTACTGTCTGCAAGTTTAACAGTTGGTCTGGACTCCAAGAATTCACGATACAATTGGAAAAAAGACCTAAAGACATCGATCATAACATCAAAAATTTTATGTTTTTGTTTTTTGTCGTAATATGAAATTTGTGTACAATTTATGTCCTCGCACGAATAAAACTTGAAATAGAATACAAGTGAAGTGGAGAACACCATAAACAAACCAGTTGTAATGCAGGATATACAAAGAGAGGACAAAATGGAATACCAAGTTAGTTATGGTCAAAGGCAAGGTCAATCAAAATGCTAATCCTTTGACCAGATACTCGACATAATTATGTTTCTAATAATATAGTATATAAGAATTAAAGAATAATATTTTTTCGTGCAAATTTGTCATGAAAATAGTCCAGTTTGGGAGGAAGCCTGTCGAGTTTATACCCTTATGACGTCAGCAATTTCCCTGCCCAGCATACATTAAGAACCAAGGTGTAAAAATCCTAGAAAAAAAATGAAATTTCAAAGTGTTTTCGCAGTTAACAAGTACATGTTCATACACAACCAAATACTTTAAACTTCATAAAATATAAATGTGGCAAGACATTTAAATAACTCAGTGATAAAGTCATTTAGACGTCCTTCAGCAAGGATAATATTACTTCTATTCAAATCGAATTCCCTATTAAATATTTTTATTATTTACATAAAACTTGTTAAACAGTCCTGGGACACTTCTCAACTGCATGTGTTGTAGATAAGTGATCTGAATATAAATCTAGGGACCAGACATTTATAGACCAGTAAAGGAAAAATGTGAAATGACAGGAAAGGTTGAGATTCTCTGGCCATTCAAAGGGTCTGAAACCGAAGAACAGAATCACCGTTATATTTTAAAATGTCAAAAGTTTTTCTTCTCCATTTTGGAAAGATGAGGATTTACTAGTCACTTCAGGGAGTACGAGTGTCAGAAATTTTGTAATTAGAATTTAAATGCTGACTTTAAGAAATTCGCTAATAGAAACAGCATGGGCAAAAAAATTTTGAAAATCCATGCAAGAATTTTTGAGATATACGACGTCAAAATTTTGGCGGGAAACAGTTCTCTCTGGAGTTTTCCTTCAATTTCTGTTAGCTGTTTGTATGCCTTAATGATTCGAAAATATAATTAGAAGTTAATAAAATTTAATACATTTTCTATTTTAGAAATCTTAAAGTGACTTATGACTAAGAAAATATGATACATGTGCAAAAAAAATTAACCCTGTTTAAATGGATAAAACCCGAGGATATCGAATGCTCCTATGCAGAGGAGTCGCTGGTCATGTTTTGGTATTTCTGTCAGATTTTCGGAATTCTCTGGTTTTATCAATTTAAAAGCGCTGTAATTTTTTTCGAGCATTCTTACATTTTTTTTCAATTGGAATTATTTTGTCATATTCATTAATAGACACTCAAACCTATGCAAAAATCAGAGGAGGTCAGTTCCCGCCATTTTCCAAAACAACATCGATGACCTCCTTTTTCAATTTTCTATATAAAAAGATAATTTCTCTAATGATATATGAAGTTTCAACCGGTTCTGACCCGTTAGATAAATTTTCATATTCAATTTATGTTGAATAAAGCCCCGTGCTATTTCTCGCCAAATCTATTCGGAATACAATTCTCGGTGTTTGTCATTTATCATTTGAGAAAAAGATTACACCACTTTATCCCGATTATTGCTATATTTTATCCATTCTCAGTCGATAAACAGTTCTTGGATATAGTCATCAGTCATTTTATACTTTATTAATGAATCTTACTTATTTAGCATAAACTTCATTATACATTCAGTTGTGTTTATCTATTTAGCATATTGTAATACGTACATACATCATGACATCTACATGTATACATTCTAAACAAATTTAACCCGATGTATGTTTCGAAGGAAAGGATACAGATTCGAAAACAACGTACATTGGAACTATTCAATTTCAGCCATTCTCATTTATTAATTGTCAATTGTTATAAATTAGATGAATGTGATCAGATTTATAATAATTAGGACGTAAAATGTCTTAACTTATTAATATTTTTTATTCTATGTTACTGTTTATTATTATTTTGCAGTCGTTACTTGTTTGCCAATAATATAATGTTTTCCAAACTGTGATAAATCTACAATGTTTAACAAAGTGGATTTTTACCGACAATCACAGTTTTTTTTACGCTCAAAGTATGTATACAGTCTAGCGATGATTTGATTTAAAAAATAAAGCATTATTTAAAGAGTCAAATCAAACCAATAAACCCGAAAGCCGATTTGATTTTGAAACTTGCAATATCTAAATTTTGTAAATTTTGTTGCAACTAAGGAGTATCTACCTCATGCAAAGCTCTGCTCTTAGCTGGCTTTCCATTTAGATCATACATGAATTTGGTTATTTGTTTAACATCTTATTGTCTTCCAAATGTTTTAGATTTTATCTGTACTGAAAAGACACAAGTTGTCAAAATGGCCATTTGCAAAATCAAATTTACAGTACCCTCATTATTTTGTTATATAGTATTCAAGTTTGAAATTGACTAACAAATGTAATAAAAACCAGTAGCAAATAATAAAAGTGACAACAAAAGTCCGAATCGATCAAAGGAAGAGACCAGTAAGGAAAATCCGTATAACATTCGACTGAATCAGGGGAACACAATCCGACACAGAACATTTTTGGCAAGCCGTCATATTCCCGACTTGGAACGGGCATTTTATAAATAAAATGGTGGGTTAAACCAGGTTTATTGATGCATCAACCTCCCGCTTATATGACGACTAACTATAGCTTCTGTGTGCCCAGATTGTGTTAAATGTCAAAGCCATAATATTGTCAGGGCGCACTACACTATTTCAATACGCCAATGTTTGACAGAAAATAGTACTATAAAAAATAGTGCCATTTCATTTGTAGTGACTCCAGCCAATTGATACATGTTATAATCAGCAAGATCATAGAATATTTCTAGGTGAATGACGGAGAGCAAAGAACAGTTGAAAAAACATGATTAAGTTGCATAACAAGCTAGAACGGATCGAATGAAATACGACCAAATACCGAAAATTCTCTGTTGCGACTATGTACAAAATTAACCGGAACGTTTCAATTCAATTTCATTTTCTTATTTGACCATACAACATATGGTTTAAATGTATTTATTTTATCGTGTTGGTGATCTGTTAACGGAAAACAAGTGAGCCTCTGGTTTAATGACGTTCCTTTTCGACAAAATGAAATTTCTGTTGAAAATTTGTTATTTTGTAAACATCCCTTTGCGAAACAGTGTGTGTCACGCAAATTTAGTTTTATCTCTGCCGTTAAATTTGGGTTTCCCTCGTGACCAAGCCGTCTCCATTTTAAGCAAATTTATATATACAACCTTTTCATTATCATCTAATAAATTCAGTAACATTATCTTTTAATGGTAATACGATTTGTTTGTGGACGGATGAAATTACAAACTATGTAAAATAGTTGCAGATTATAACCCTATTTGTATTCCCACAAGATAAAGATACCCGGGACAATGGGTAAAATTTACATAACAACGCAGAAGTCACAGCCTTTCCATTTTTACATTTTGGAACTTCCCTGAACGTCATGGGTCTTACAAAAAAACATTCAGTCGGATGTAATAATTTCCCCCAAACTGCAGTTTGAGACACCTTCAAAGCATTCCTGCAATTTCATTTGTGATTGTTAACAAAGATGAACATACTTGATCCATGAAGTGACAGGTCACAACATTTCCCATGCAATGCTCAGTCAAGATCAGAGGTGGTCGCCATCTTGGTATATCATATTCAAACCATACAACCACCTTACCAACTTGCTTCAATATTTAGTAATTTACGAAAGAGTTAAATGGTTAAATAAGATCTGCAAAGACAACCATTTTGAGTTTATGACCCGCACTAAAATCAAACATTTGGTAGAGGACACTCATGTAATTGTTCCTGAAAAATATTGACGGTAAAAAGCTGTTTATATATCAGTTTTTTTCATAGCGTCCTAAGTTAAATATAACATCTTTGATGTGTAATCAGTACTAATATGACGAAAGTCATACATTATGTAAAGGATGATCATGTTATTAATATGGCAGTGGCTATTCTTCCGACTAGCCGGAAAAATAGCCACTTCGTATTAATATCAAGGTGTAGCAATTAACAAGAATTTCAAAAAAGGTCAAAATAAAACTAAAATATGTGACAGCGGTCATCTTGTATTTATGATCTCTAGTCAAATTACATATTTTGGTTGATGGTCATAATCTTAAATGTCAAAATGATATCAACTTGATATATGGAACCGTTTTCAAGATTTGCTTATTTCCAAGATTTTCCATATGGTTCAATGGTATTATCTGTTGTGGCGGCCATCTTGAAATCATGATCGACACTCAACTCATACATTTGGTAGAAGACAATCATGTTACTAATTCTAACAATTAAGATGACTGATTGATTGATTGAATATTGTTTAACGTCTACTGAACAATATTTCAGCTATATCAAGACGAGAACAAGTTTGTTAATAAATAATCACTTTGAGATATGGAAAGGGCCATGGGTCGGGAAATTCTGACCGCCACTGGAAAAGTAGGGTCAAATCGACAGGGGATTTTAGCCTTGTAGCCGAACACCTACGGACCACTCAAAAAAGAGCTTGCTACAAGGGTTCTTTAACGTACAGGAAGCGTGGCATTTCTTCCAACACGTGGACCTGAGTTTACATCCCATCCGAAAGATGGGTTGTGTATTTATTTATCCCGCACAACCACGGACTGGGTCCTATTTCTATATCCCGGGGTTCCAACGGGGTCAGCCCCGTTTAGGAGGGGTCATACCCCGCAAGCCGGAGATACTAGGTCCTATTTCTATACCCCAGGGTTCCCTCTGGAGTAACAATTAACATGAAGAATAAAAGTTTTCAATATTTAATCATTTTTAAGTTTTCCTTGGAAACCAAGATCTTTGTGAAATTTATACATGATATGGTAGACGACTATTCCTGAATAAAATTAACTTCCATACGAGACGATTTTCAGAAGCAGTACTTTAATGTTAACCAGTCATTGCTTTCATCTTGAATTCCGATCTGCACCAAAAATATTATTTATTGGAAGGGGACCATCCGAAAATTATTAATCCTACAAATCAATTCACCAAAGGGGAGAAGATTCCTAAATAATCGCCAATGAAAAGACGTTTTTCGAAAAGGTAGCCACATCACTTGTTAAATTCTTATGCTGGCTGAGATTTATGCCAGGTTTGGTTTTAATGGATCCAGTGGCCTCTGAGGAGGGGAAGGAGCACTGATAAATAAGTGGGACCAACTTTTCCGTCTTTTCATTTTAATTAAACGTTTATTACATTATACAAAAAGCGAAATTTTTTCTGCTGTTTTCACCTTATTTTCATAGTAAGGGGTCGTGTAACATGTTTAGAAAACTGTTAAACAATGAACCTTTTTAGCAATTAAAATGTCTCTATGTTATCATTAAAAAAATCTTTACCTTAATTCTGGGACTTTACGAACAACTTCTACAATGTATGTGTAAATATTTCCAACATATATAAGCATGGCTGAGAATATAATAAGGGTACAAAAGAAATTATAAATTGAGATTTTTAGGGTCAAATAAAATGATGATAAAGATAAAATAAATTTGCCTAATTTTTCATTAAGATATACATTTTCTCACGAACAAATTGTTAACGTTATCGTTTTTATATTAGTAATTTGGCTGTAATCCACAGAATAATATACGGATTTGCAGTTATCAAGAAATAATTTCAAATTCTATAAATAGACGGTCGATACTTCAGCAATAACTTTCCATAAGCGTCAATTTTAGGATAAAAAAGTGAAAAATGCAATTTGCTGGCACGCAACGGGACATTTGAACGGATTTTTCCCCTGTCACATCAGGATTGGCAACCTCGAATACTGCTGTTGCAATTCTAGTGAAATCAAACAAATTTGTTTTGTCCATTCCTTAATTTGAACTAGACAAAACAGGGAACTAACTTTAACCGAAACATGCATTGACATTGTATTTGGCTGCCAGTTTTATTGCCTGCATTGTATATTTTTGAATATGTTCTTTCGTTTTTTTTGTTTTTTTTTATTATATTTAAACTCTTCAAGTTCAAAAAATTTAAATAGGTCATGCATTTTGTTAAAGAAATAGTATACCACATCCCATGCAGCTTAGGGGGCGGGGTCGATTATCATTGCTTAACACCGGGCTAGACATTTATGTCGTGTTAGTTTACCCTATATCGTTTCATTTTACCCCGAGTGTTGAAGGGGGGTAAAATAAGTGACATAAATGGCCAGTCTGATGTCAAACAATGATAAACTGGAGTTTCTGTAAATTATTTCGATTCTAAAACGCCAATATTACGGTACAATTTTTGTATTGAAGAAAAAATATTGAAGAAAAATGGTTGTCTCAAAAAAAATTATTGAAGAAAAATGGTTGTCAATTATTGAAGAAAAATGGTTATTGAAGAAAAATGGTTGTCTACGATTGTCTCCTCATTTTGTCGCATATTGCACATAAGTTTATCACTTTCTTACACATCTAGTATTTGTCTCAAAGTCCAGTCTGAAAGCACTTTTTAAAGCACGTCATATTTGAAACACTTTCAATCACAAATTAAGTATTATCTCAGGTTTTATGATCGTCGTCATCGTTACAATGTTTCTATCGCACAAATGAGAACATGTACATACTTTTCAGTTGTTCTGAGTCTATAACCGAGTTTTAAATTCAACATAGGACTTTTCCACCGTATGGTAACAACGCTGGATATTTGTACACAAGCCGAGAAAACAATTGAAGTGTTACCGTACAGTAAACTTGGTTCTTACAAAGCTTATACTGACTTTAACGTACAGTTACAGTTCGATGCTTTTCTCCATTAATGGTACCAGTCCTAGTTACCAGAATCCGGTATTGCCCCTATACGGTGTTTTCATTTGCAGTGTAACTCGTGCTATTCAATAATCAAGTCCCATCGGAACACCTGCTAATTGATATCGCCAATTTTCGTAAAAGTTCAAACTGATAATTCTATAATTTTGTGATGTTCGTGTCTAGGACTCTTTGTCTGTTCTGTCTTATGTTTGTCTAAGTTTTCTGTTGTCCATTTGCGTTGTTTCTATCATTGTCGTGTTTTAGAGATCTGCAATTTTCGAAATTTTCTTTTCTTTCAATGTTACGTGGGAAAAAGTAAAAGAACAAATGCAAGTCCGTTTATTTAACTTTGGAAAAATCAGTATTGACCAGTAACAAGTCAACAATGAACTCTATACGAGAAAGTGTGAGCTTCTCAATGAGTCGCTAGGCGTGCGTAGGAAGAAAGCTCGGAGTTCTAAGTTTGAAAATGGCTGAAAATGGGCCGAGCTAGGGTATCTACTCAAAACCTCGACAAATGCGGATATCGAATCAACAGTGGTGTCGGCGATTGTGACTGAAAGTCCAGTGGTTCAACCACTCGGCAACACTGCTTTACGTATGTATATATTTAATGCGTAAAAATATCATTTTAAAATAATTAGAGAAATCCCTTTATAAAATTTAATGTTGAACTATCCAAAATATTTGAGTTTAATAAAAGTAAAGCAAACAGTTTAAATTTCATTCTCAGAAGTTTGTGATGCCATTTTTTTCAAAGGAGCTTGTAACCTCAAAATTTATTTGCCATAATAATACAAAATATGGGAAAATTTTGTCGCTTGAACGTTTACTGAAATAACACTGTATAACAAAGATCAAATCCTAATCCTTTTAAGGGCTGCTAAAACTCTCCGTTTGTATATATTTCACAACTTAATTTCAAAATACCTCTCTTTTAAAGGTAACATATTTCCGTTGGAACAATCACGCAATATGTTATCGTGATACAATAATAAATATGTGTACCACCACACCCTTTCTATTTTGGTCATGGTGAAAGATCCGCTGTGCAATGTCTGGGTTAAGTGATGGGAAAAGGCTTTGGTCCTTTGGGTCTTTGTTAGATTGAAATAACTTACGTCCAGTCCAGCAACGAGTTTTGATTGTCACTTGAAAATTGGGAGAAATGGGTAGGGGCAGGAAATTTAGCCTTCAGAATCTCTGCTCTCCTTCGAAAAATATAGTATGGGTCTTTATACTGCATGGAGAGTTGTGTTATTCCACACAATTTTGCTACCATAGTTCGTGGACAGGATTTCAGTATTATGACCTGAATACCCCGCATAGACGGAACATTCCCCTATCAACCAACTGGGGACACTCCCGGCAACTCTGTAGCCGGACCACCTGAAAACTGTTTTAAGTGCCGGGCAGTGTTCGTTGTGAATTAAAACCAAAAAAAAATCTACTATCAATTATCGTTGGCTGTAGCATGATAAACAGTCTCCCAAACAAAAACTCCATAATTGTGATACTCCTCAAGCAGGGGGATACATTTTACTGAATCCACACTGCACTGGAGACAAACTCTGTATTCATGAATACAATTCTATAGGAAAAATGCTTTCCCATAAGACGTATTTTTCTATTCTGTATCCTATCCCATATAATAATAAAATGGCTCTTCATTCTCAAGATATCAATGAGATAATACTTTTTATGCCCCCGTGAAACGAAGTTTCGGGGGGCATATAGTTTTTGGTCTGTCTGTCTGTTTGACTGTTTGTCTGTTTGTCCACAAAAAACTTTAACATTGGGTATATTTTTTGAATGGTAAATGATAGGG
>MJUU01021646.1:51258-65593 GCA_002080025.1 Modiolus philippinarum
CCCAAAAATTATCAGGCCTATATAGGATTGTTTTTGAATTTTTGAACAAAAAAATACCGTTT
Organism: Modiolus philippinarum; assembly: GCA_002080025.1. Classification (NCBI taxonomy): domain Eukaryota; kingdom Metazoa; phylum Mollusca; class Bivalvia; order Mytilida; family Modiolidae; genus Modiolus; species Modiolus philippinarum. The sequence goes on from MJUU01021646.1 coordinate 51,321, forward strand.
ATGTTCTGCATATGCGCATTTCGACAACTCATGTCTCATCAGTGCAGATCACCCAAAATATTTGGAAGTCCATTTAACTAAAAACGTGTAAAAGCTGACAGAGAACAGCAGAGACATCGGCCCAGTGGTAATAAAGTTTTGTAAAATGCAGATATTGCAAATTTCAATAAAATAGGTTTTCGGGTAAGCACCGCAGTACTGACTACTGGGTTGGTGAATACCCTCGGGGACTAACAGTCCACCAGCAGAGGCATTGGCCCAGTGGTAATAAACAACAATATACCGAAGTTACGGTTATTGAAGGATCATGTAAAAAACCTTGTTTCTGCACATTTATACTAGACTAGACCAAATATTTGAAAAAGGAGTGGCATACACATACAAAAACTATAGTATGTTTCAGCTGATCTCATAGTAGTCAATATCTATTATTCTACACATTCAATGTGAGAAGAAGGTTTGTATATAGAGATGTATTAACCTGAAGGGTCAAAATTTTCCTGCATCAAGTTTTTCCCGAAACCTACATTTTTACAATGCTAGGACCCTGAAAATATCATTTATGAAGAAAAACCACATGTCCGTATGCATTTTATTGGTGCTATAGTCATTTGAAAACACCTATTTTTGACGATTTTGAGCAAAATTCATCAATTTTGGACTATTTTGGGGCCATTTGGGGCTAAAATATCGATTTCTAGCATCAAGTTTTCTCTCAAAGTTTCTATATTGTTAGATCTCATGAGTCTGAAAAAATACCAATGATAAAAAATATATGTCCGTGTTGATATAAGAAAGTTTTGTAAGAAAATGTTGTTTTTTCGTCAAATTTAAGACTTCGTAAAATCTGTAAAACTCTAGATTTTTCAAAATTTCCATCACCTACACCGCCAGAACTCACCCTTTTTTGTTTAAATAGTTGGACAATTATATCTTGAAGAACTTTGAAAAGAAATGATATGAATAAGATGGATACTTTTCTTGAAAATTAATTTTGATTACCCCTACCCCAAAATCGGCTAAATACTGACCTAGATCAATGGTCACATTTGGTCAAAAAGTAGAATTTTCTATTTCTCGAAAACTAATGGTCGTAGATACAAAATTTTTTGACACAATCTGGGAGGGTCATTATAAAATATATATCAATAAAAAAATGTCACTCATAAGGCAAGTTATAAGATTTATTCATAAACGAGATTTGAACGAGACTGAAACCTTAGGAGAATACATCCTTAATGTGAAGATTAAAAGAAAAGTGATAACGCCGGTTCGGTTGTGAATCTCGATGATCTTGATTTAATTAAAGTTTAGCAACTTTCTTGATACTGGCAACATTCAGTCACAGCATCACACAGTTTGATGCGCATATGCAGAAAGTAAATTTACAGTAACTTCGGTATTTAGTTATTTGACACAATCAAGAAGGTCAGGTTGGTGTACATTTTAGAAACACCGACTTCTGGGGTCCGCTCGTTTCGATCTACAGTACATATTCTTGAAGGACAGAGTCCGACAGAATTTTTGAATTTTAAAAAAGTGAGAGATGTAGATGTAATAATGATAACAAATCCTTTCAACCATTACAAACCACCCTTGAACAGGTTTTCCTTACGAAACGGTGGCATAAAATAGATGGAAGCCAATTGTCAATATATCTATTTTTTCTGTTTCCCTCTTGTCATTTTTTTTCTACCTTGCTGTTTTTATTTTATCGTGAATTAACAAGTTAAAACTAAAAACATTTATCTGTGATTTCATCGTTTGAATTTAATCTTCTAAAAACAAACAAAATGCCCACGAATTCTCTAAACAGTCTCGGTATAAAATTCATATTTAACTTTTATTGTTAAGAAGCCTCTAAGTATGTCCGCTTGTGTAATGCACACACAAATGAAAGTGAAAATATGCTTTATTTTACTGGTGCTAGGGTTAACGTTGTATAAGAGGAAAACGACTACAACAATCTAGGAAATTATAATGCACAGTACATCCAATGCCTTTGTTTAACAAATCCGTCACAAATGACTCGCTATAACGTACGAGCAAAGTTCATTGTTGAAGGTCTCATGCATGGGGACTTTCAGATGCAGAACAATAGTAAAGGCGTTGTTCCTCTGTTTGGTTATAAAATGTGTTTATAGAGACTCCATAGTCATTTACTCCATATCCTTTCTCTGTTTATTCAAGACTGGAGTTATTCTCTCCACAGTGAGGATTCGATAGAATAACCCATGGGGGTGTATGCCGTCTGTATATTTTAATTATAGTGAACGTCCTTGTTCTTCAAAGAATTTCTCTAATGGCTATAATATCATGCTTTCAAATTTTGGCATTTTTATTATTTTTGTAGTTTCCGATGTTACTCCTGTTTATAACGCCCACATCTGACTATTCCTTAATGCCAAGTTGTCTTACAATCGACTTTGTAGATATGTTGTAATTGTCCACTGGCTTCAGAGACCAGTGCATTTATCGGGAAACGGATGATAACGACCAGTAAGAGCACTTTGCCCGTTTTATTTATATATGTTTGTTGATGCTCCGGCAATCATGACCAGAAAAGACATGGATGATGCGTTGTTTAAATGTTGTGTTTGTCTTCTATAAGTGTTTTTGTCGATCCCGCATCCATGAGTCATAAAACATGGATGTAGCGTTGCTCGACATCTAGCAAAGAATTCCGCTCAAACCGGTGCTAGGGGTCCTCTTGAAGTTACTATGAGGTACGAGCATAGCTCATTGTTGAACGCCTCATGGTGACTTAAAGATGAAGAAGAACAATAAAAGCGTCGTTCCATTGCTTGGTTTCCCACTCATTTGTAGAGACTTTGTCTCAAATGCATTTACTCCATATCCCTTCATTAGTTATTATAGATGTAGCGTTGTTCGATATCTAGCAAAGAATTCCTCTCAAATACATCGGCAAACAAATACCGAAGGAGGAATGAGGAAAGGGGGAATTCTAAAATCATCAATCCAAAACCAATGCAATTCATATCCAACACGAATTGAGACAGTATGACAAAGACAAAACAAACTAGATGTTGTCGGAAACGACAGCTATCCCCGCACGCCGTATTTCACATAGAAAACAGTTGTTATACACCCTGGACATAAATTTTTTTCATTATTTTTGAAATCAAACTATTGATAGTCGTTATTATTACTAAAAGAATTCTAGGATATATGTTTGCTAAGTAGAATTCCAAAAAATAACTGGTCTTTGAGACTTTCAGGAAATTAACCAAGATTGGAATCAATATTTTTGAAGTCAAATTGTTGAAAATGTTTGCCATAAACTACACAAACAATTCAAGTACAGCTGCTAGGTAGAATTTCAAAAAAGTTAGTGGTCTTTTCGACTTTCAGGAAATTTACCAAAATTGGAGTCAAATATTTTTGAAATCCAAAATGTTTGTCCTAAATTAAATAAACAATTTAAGTATGGTTGCTAGGTTGAATTCCAAAAAATAAGTAGTCTTTGAGACTTTCAGGAAATTTAACAAAATTGGAACCGCCTTTCAGAATCCTAAGTTTTCAGAATTTTGTTTTTACCAAACACTTGTCAGAATATAAGATAATATGCCAAAATTAAAAAAAAAATATGTGTCTTTGACATTTTCAGGAAATTTACCAAAGTTGGAACCGGAACCAAAATTCCAAAAGCTTATTGCAAATCTATAGACTATATGCAACAATTCTGCATAAAGATTTAATCCCTAAATCCCAAAATGTAGGAGGAGTTTGCGTCACATGCCACATGTGTCAAAACCCATTTCTTTGGGTTTTTGTTAAAATTGACATCATGGGGCCTCTTGTTTGCACCAAGACCAATATCAAAAATCCGAAAGCTTATTGCGCATCTACAGACTCGTAGGAGAGATGTATGTTTTCTATATATTTCAGTTAGGTACACTTGTTCTTGAGAGAATTTCTCATACGGATATACTATCATACTTTCAAATTTTGCCATTGTTTTTTTATTGTTATTTCCAAATGCTATTGTGACAAGATAATTATAGTGCCGACATCTCATTATTTTACAATGCCAAGTTGTCTTGTGCAATCGACTTAATGAGCAAAATGTGTTGGTCCATGTTGTAATTGTCCACTAGTTTTGGCTCGTAGAGCTTTTGCGGAACGGATGACAGTGGTTGTGAGATCTTTTATGTTTGTGGACGATCCGGCATGCATATGGTAAAAAAAACATGGATGCAGCGTTGTTCGTGAATTATAAATGAATTCTTCTCAAACCGGTGCAAGAGACCGTCTTGAACTTACTATGAGGTATGAGCAAAGCTCATTTTTGAAAGCCTCATTGTGACTTTAAGATGAAGAACAACAATTAAAGCGTTACTCTATGTATTTGTAGAAGCTTTGTCTCATATGTATTTACTTCACATCCTTTCATTGTATGTTTGTACAAGGATTAATATACATCTATAGAACAAACCGCTCTTTAGTTTCCATAGTGCTCTGCAATATATCGTTATTATCTTTTTTTATTTATTCAGGTTGTATTGATTTTGGTAAAAATTTCGTCTTATCTTGGAATAAAGCAAAGACCCTTTAAGATTTGTATAAAATTACACGGATCCATTTTATGAAAGCATTGGTTAATAGGTGGTTGAAATCCACATAAAGAAAAAAAAAATATATTTGCCAACTTATGCAACAAGCTTATGGGTGTTTTTTTTAGCTGAGGCCTCGTGGTGATCATTAAATGAAGAATCACACTCTCAAATATCTTGCATTTATTTATGTAAATACTTTTAAAATACTGCATTTGCACGGTTTTAAAGTTCTCCAAAAAGTTTATTATTTGCACAAAATACAGCGTAATAATATTCTCTCGCAACATTTTGGGACAAAAATATTATATTAATGTAGGCTATTCTCAGACACTTGATTCGCGATGTAATGATATGTTAGTATCATTATATGGAGCTTGGAAATTAATTTTGATTTTAAGTTATTAAACCGAAAAACTGCTAAATTACTATCTAAATTTTAATTTTATTCTTGTATATTTATGCTGCAAACCATTTTCTTTAACATTCTTTTGTTTATTTTCCAAGAATCTTGATTACTCTCAGAAGTTTAACTTAAAATCAAAATTAATTTCAAAGCTCCATATAATGAAGAAAATACATGATCATTTTTTATCAGCTTCTTTATACAAGCTTTTCTTAAAGAAAACACATGGTCAAACAAATGTGAGTAGAAGGTTTGTATATAGAGTAGCCTTCTTAATGTGAAGATTAAAAAAAAGTGATAACGTCGGTTCGGTTGTGAATCTCGGTGATCTTGATTAAAGTTTAGAAACTTTCTTGATACTGGCAACATTCAGTCACAGCATCTCACAGTTTGACACAATCAAGAAGGTCAGGTTGGTGCACATGTGCATTTTAGAAAGGCCGACTTCTGGGGCCCACTCGTTTCGGTCTACAGTACATGTTCTTGAAGGACAGGGTCAGACAGAAATTTGAATTTTAAAAAAAGTGAGATGTAGATGTTATAATGCTAACAAATCCTTTCAGCCATTACAAACCACCCTTGAACAGGTTTTCCTTACTAAACGGAAGCCAATTGTCAATATATCTATTTTTTCTGTTTCCTTCTTGTCATTTTTTTCTATCTTGCTTTTTTATTTTATCGTGAATTAACAAGTTAAAACTAAAAACATTTGTATGTGATTTCAACTTCTAAAAACAAACAAAATGCCCACGAATTCTCTAAACAGTCTCGGTATAAAATTCATATATAACCTTAATTGTTAAGAAGTCTCTAAGTATGTCCGCTTGTGTAATGCACACACAAATGCCAGTGAAAATATGCTTTATTTTACTGGTGCTAGGGTTAACGTTGTATATGGGAAAAACGACTACAACAATCTGGGAACTTAGAATGTACAGTACATCCAATGCCTTTTTTAAAAACAAATTCATCGTAAATGACTCGTTATAACGTACGAGCAAAGCTCGTTGTTGAAGGCCTTATGCATGGGGACTTCAAAATGGAGAACAATAGTAAAGGCCTTGTTTCTCTGCTTGGTTATAACATGTATTTGTAGAGACTCCCATTGTCATTTACTCCATATCCTTTCCATGTTTTTGAAGACTGGAGTTATTCTCTCCCCAGTGAGGATTCAATAGAATAATTCCACGTGGGGGAGATGTATGCCGTCTATATATTTCAATTATAGTGAACGTCCTTGTTCTTCAAAGAATTTCTCTAATGGCTATAATATCATGCTTTCAAATTTTGGCATTTTTATTATTTTTGTAGTTTCCGATGTTACTCCTGTTTATAATGCCCACATCTGACTATTCCTTTATGCCAAGTTGTCTAACAATCGACTTTGTAGATATGTTGTAATTGTCCACTGGCTTCAGAGACCAGTGCATTTATCGCGAAACGAATGATAACGACCAGTAAGAGCACTTTGTCCGTTTTATTTATATATGTTTGTTGATGCTCCGGCATTCATGACCAGAAAGGACATGGATGTAGCGTTGTTTAAATGTTGTGTTTGTCTTCTATAAGTGTTTTTGTCGATCCCGCATCCATGAGTCATAAAACATGGATGTAGCGTTGCTCCACATCTAGCAAAGAATTCCGCTCAAATCGTTGCTAGAGGTCCTCTTGAACTTACTTTGAGATACGAGCATATCTCATTATTTAAGGCCTAGTGGTGACTTAAAGATGAAGAACAGCAATAAAAGCGCTTCCATTGCTTGGTTTCCCACTCATTTGTAGAGACTTTGTCTCATCTGCATTTACTCCATATCCCTTCATTAGTTATTATAGATGTAGCGTTGTTCGACCTTTAGCAAAGAATTCCTCTCAAATACATCGGCAAACAAATACCGAAGGAGGAATGAGGAAAGGGGGGAATTCTAAAATCATAAATCCAAAACCAAGGCAATTCATATCCAACACGAATTGAGACAGTATGACAAAGACAAAACAAATTAAACAAACATGAACAAGAACGCCACATAACTAAAGCATTAGCAGTGTGAACCCCTACGAAAACTGAGGTATCATCAAGTTACCGGAAGGGTAGGCATGATCTGCTTCACAAGTAGCACCCGTCACACTGCCATAGTGGAAAGTCCGGTTTTTTCACAGTCCGTGTTAATCAGTCCGGTAATAAACTCTGGATCTATCTTAAACAGACGCAAGGGGCTATATTGAATTTACTATAAGGAATGAGCAAAACTCCTCGTTGAAGGCCTCATGTTGTCTTCAAGTACATCAGCAACCGAATACCGAAGCAAGAACGAGGAAAGGAGAAATTTTAAAATCTTAAATCCAAAATCACGGCAATTCACAGCAACACGAATTGAGACAGTATGGCAAAGACAAAACAAATAAACAAAAATAAACAAGAACGCCACAAAACTAAAACACTAGCAGTGTGAGCCCTTATAAAAACTGAGGTATCATTAGGTGCTCCGGAAGGGTAAGCATGATCTGTTCCACGCGTGGCACCCGTCACAATGCCAGTGAAAAGTCCGGTTTTGTCACCGTCGGTGTTAGTCCGGTAACAAACTCTGGTTCTACCCAAAGATATCTGTTCTCATTTGTGAAACAGACTACCGTAAAACTTCTGTAGTGACAGTTCCAATAGTGACTGAAAATTTCCTTGATGTATAAGTTTTTTAGACAGTAATTTCGCTCTGTTGACAGAATTGCTGTACAAACTACAGGCACGGCAATAGCGAATTAATGAGTTGTGAAATGTACACGCCATATGCTGGAGAAGTGGAAATACTACTGCTCAAAAACGGGAAGTTCACTATAGGAAAGTCGAAATCATCACGCTTGTCGTAAAGTTTTGATTTCAGACGTCCAGAGTTGTCAGTATAGAGGTATAGGTCCAGGTATGATGCTGATGATTGTGTATCAGTTGTCTCTTTATTTTCGAGTTCATTTGGATATATAAGATGAAGGTTATCTTTAAAATGACGATTATTCAATGAAAGAACATCATCTATATAACGGAAACTGAAATTAAAGGATTTGGCTAGCTTATTGTCTTTTTTCTGAACTAGCCCTTGTATAAACCTGGCTTCATACGAATAAAGAAACAATTCTGCTAAATGTGGCGCACAATTAGTCCACATAGGTATCCCTTTTGTCTGCCTGAAAACTTGTCCTCCAAATTCTACAAATATGTTATCAATCAAGAATTCCAGCATTGCAATGACATGCTCCCCTGTATACTTTTTGTGTGAATCAGTGTGATGTTTAACAAAATAGGCCCCATCTTTGCCTATCACTAAATATGAATATCTTCTTTCACCCTTTTAAGTACAGAAAGACTGATGTATTAAATCCCGGAGTACTGACTTTAGCTTATTGTGTGGAAGAGTAGTATAGAGAGTAGAAAAATCAAATGTTTTGACACTATTGCAGTGGTTGAACGTTCAGTTGAAGATAGATATTCTAATTAGTCTTTTGGGTTTTTGAGAATCCACATCTGATTCACTCCACTTGTGGAGTACACTTTATCACTATATATCTTGAGGCCATCTTTGACTGCAGTAATTAATGAAGTGAGGAGCTTAGAAAGGGGTTTTGTTGTGCATTTGGCAGACCCAGCAATGTATCCCTGTTTGTAAGGGCATTTATGTAATTTAGGTACCTAGTAGATACAAGGCAGGTTGTTGTTCTCTTCACTCAAACTGATACCAAAGGAAGACATTACTGATTTGTGATTGTTTAGTATGTCCTACCTTGGTATGATGGAGAGTTTGTATGTGGGGTTGTAATGCCAATCTCCTTCATTAAACAATCAATGTAGTGTCTTTTGCAGATAAATATGATGTTGTTTTTGGCCTTATCAAGATGAAGAACTTCCTTGGTTATACCATACCATATTAAGTTATTTGTTACCACTGGGTCGATGCCACTGCTGGTGGACTGTAAGTCCCCGAGGGTATTCACCAGCCCAGAAGTCAGTACTTCGGTGCTGACTCGAAAACCGATTTTATTTGGAACCTTACAATATCTAAATTTTGTAAATTTTGTTGAAAACTAAGGAGTATCTCCCTTATGCAAAGCTCTGTCCTTAGCTGAATTTGGCTTCACAGTTAGATCATATTGCTTATTTGTTCTCTATCAGTTTTGACACATATTTGACTTAATGGTCTTCCGAACGTTTAGATTTTATCTGCACTGAAGAGACAAAAGTTGTCTAAATGCGCATATGCAGAATTTAAATTCACAGTAAATTCGGTATTTTGTTATACCATGCGAAAGCATTTAAATTGTTAATATAAATCTATCTATCTGCAACCTTTCCTTTATATAATATCAAAATCAAAAGGTTATTTACACAAAACGTGTCATATTAATTCTTTTGCACCTTTCTTTTTATTTGAAAACACAATCTCTTTTTTCCCTTTTACTCTTGGCGATCTGATGCCCTTTTCACAAAATTCTTATGATAAAATAATCGTTTTTTCTTTACAATTTCATATTATCATTAAAAGTTGCCTTAAATGAAATGAAAGGGACAACAGGAAACATCTACAATGGCTAAAAATTATAGTCATATGCCATAATCTACCAGGGAACTAAACAGGAAAAACACAAATAAGACAAAAGACAAACTTGAGTTTACTTTTTACTTTTATTTTTCATTTTATATTATATTTCTTTGTAATGTGAGGATAGCTTCTCACATCTTTCTCCGTCTAAGAGATGATCGGTCATAATAGTAATTGTATGTCCGATTTGTCTCCCCTTGATCAGTATTGTTGACTTGACATCAATCAGATGGTTGTACCTTATTTTGAATTGACGAAAATGTAAAAACTAGAAAACAATGGAGATAATAACAAAATTATCGAACAGGGTTGTGAAGAGTCGAAGTCTATGAGACAAAAAGACATATCGGGTGAAAAGACCAGAACAATTGTTTACCGCAACGGTCCTGACTTAGTACAGGCATCTCAAAAGTAATGGTCGGTTAAATATTTTACGAAAGGATATGGGGTAAATGAACATGAGACTATAACACATATGTTAACTCCAGCTGCAAGAATTTTAATGATCTGTATGGCCATTTCGGAAATTTATTCCTCATCAGCAGCACCTAGAACCTAAACAAAGGAAATCTATAATTTCAAAAAATGTTTAAAATGCAAGAAACCAAACGAAATCCGAATAATCAGTAATATCAAATATAGCTATGGAAACCGGTTTTATGGCACGCCAAACCTCCCCCCAAAACAAACGAAATCCGAATAATCAGTAATATCAAATATAGCTATGGAAACCGGTTTTATGGCACGCCAAACCTCCCCCCAAAACAAGTGAAAGTTATCTAAATACCCCAACAAAAATCTGGGTGTTCAAAAAACTATGTTAAACTTTCGTTTTTAAGCCTTTTAACACAAGTTTGTAAAAGAAATTATCCACGTAAGACATAATTCTAGAAGACTGAATACTAAATATGCCCTTTATGCGAAATGTTACTCTGAGTCAGCACACAAAGCAAGATGTCGGGAAACAAAAAGAAATCTGTGAAGAATTAGACTATATAACCATATAACCTATAAAGGAGTTAATCATAAAATATTATGATAAAACTTATGAAAACTCTGGTGTCAATTACTTTTGGAGTGTAAAAAATTCTATTGAAGATTTAGATAAATTGCAATCAATACAAAGACCAATCTATCGACAGTTATAATTTTTCTACACTTTATACAACGCTTCAACATAATATGATTAAATCTAAATTGGGACAACTGACTAAATGGTCATTTAAATTTTCTGGTCTGCGGTTTATTTGTTGTAACAAAAAGCATGCAAGGATTCTTTTCTAATATTACTTACAACAATCATTACTCTTGGACGTGTGATGATACGATTAAAGCACTTAATCTTTTGCTTGACAACATTTTTTTTCGTTTGGGCGATATTGTGTATTAACAAATCATTGGAATTCCCATGGGTACAAATTGTGCATCTCTCATTGCAGATCTTTTTCTTTTCTGTTACGAACGTGACCTCATGAAAAAACTGCAAAATGGTATACAAAACTGTGATGATAACAGCAGGTATCCTTACAATTGACAATCCCCAGCTTTTTAGATTATGTCGACATCATTTAGCCACAACAACTTAAACTCAATAAAGGTAGCAATGGATCCAAATACTAGTATTGCCCTTTTCCGGCTAAAACCATCATCGTTGACTCTGGTAAAATAAAAACTAAAATTTGCGATAAAAAGGATGATTTTGATTTCCGTATTACTAATTTTCCTTTTCTTGACGGCAACGTTCCTCAAGCACCATCCTACGGAATTTATATTTCTCAACTGGTACGATTCGCACGCGTTTGTTCTACTCTTGGCGACTTTAATTAACGTAACCTTACTCTCACTTCCAATCTTTTGCAGCAAGGTTACAGATTCCATAAATTGTTAAATACATTTAAAAAGTTGTATCGAAGATAAGAACATTTGATATCAAAATATAACGTCACTTGCAAACAACTTATTACTAAGGGCATTTCTCATCCTCGATTGTACGGCAATGTTGATAAAAAATGCCAGAAACTGATTAAAAATTAAAAAAAAACTGGGACGTAACTAACATTTTTTGCGCAATTGAGGATATCGACAGGATAATTGCACGTGTCCATTAATATTGGCTTTGGGATCCAATGACCTGATGATTTTACACATATATTGGCGTCTCGCTGATACTGCCGATGTCAACTGAAATATCTGATTTTTCTTTACCAAACCCATTTTTGAGTTTTGAGTTTGATTTTCTTCCGTAGTGCGACAGTGTTTTACCAGCAGACTAGGCTCCTTCAGCTAGCCGACAGTTTAGCGGCGAGCACTCCTTGGCCCATCTTTCAAAATGATGTTATGTCCCCTTTTCCTTTTCAAGATTGTGGTCGTGGATTTAGGTGTCTACCTGTTTTGGGGTTCTTTCGTATGTTTATTATACTATAGGGAAACGAGACAGAGAAAGTGGAGGTTTGGGTATCCATAAACCGGTTTAACCCTACAGCTGCCTTTTGCTAGTGCCGCTACCAAGTCTGGTTGTTCCGAGTCCCTATCGTTGTTTACGTTTGTCTTTTGTTTTTTGATTTTGTTTTTTTTTCTGTGGCAGCTCTTTGGTACATTGTAGCACGTGACTGTTTTTCGTCCATTGTAATCCTTTTATTCTATTTGACTATTTTCTGACGGTTTGGCTAAAGTAACTTGGAACTCAATCCAATATCCAATATGTATAAAATGTTTCTCGTCATTGTGGCTATACACTTGTATATCCATTACAGCTTTTCGTACTGTTAGAATTTGTAAGATAGCAGACTGGAGCGGCTAATATTATCTAGAAGGGTTAATGTCAAAATTAGGCATAAAATTTGTATTATCTGATAAAACGATGAAAATGACCATTTATATCAAGCATGTATTGAGTTTTTTTTCCGTTGTGAAAATGTTTCATTTTATGTTCATTTTGAAATTAAAGACAGATTAGCAAGCAAACAAAAGAGAAAAACAAACAAAACAATACAGGATAAAAAAAGATAAACACAAAATTTTGAAAATCATTGGTTTGCAATTAAAAAAAATCCAAGGCCTAGAACGAAGTGATATAAATATGAAAACAAAACATTCATGTTTGAAAGTATATACCAGAATTCGGGTAAACCTTGAAATTGATCAAGCATAAAATGTAGGTCAGGCTATTAAATTATCTAAGAAATTATGCAGAACTAACCCCACTGATTGCTTTGATTAAACATCATTATAATGTAATGTGAAGTTGTTTACGAATGGACATAAACCAAAATATTTAACAGTCATCAGAACTAAAAGGTAGGCCAAAGTCACCAAGTCGTCCAAGAATTGGGTAATTTTCATCAAAATGACTAATTCGAGTCATAGTGAGATGTTGTGTTTCCAAATGAATATCAAAGCAAGACCCAAAATTACATGACAATATGAGGGTTACATACAGACAGGGAACGTAAACGACGATCGAGGAAAAACAAACTGAACATAAAATAAACGCCTAAAAATATAGCACTAACAGTGTGCACGAACCCCTTACAAACAGCAGTGCTTTACATGTGACACCCGTCAGACAGCTAGTTTAAATATATGGTGTTGAAAGATCTGTTCAGTAGCTTGATTGGTTATGTCATTTTCTAACCCTTAGAATTAAAATCCATGTTGCATGTTACTTATCTAACCCTCAAATATTAACAAGGTAAAGGTTTAAAAAATATATGTAAAACTCTTTAGTATTCAAACAATTATAAGGAAAAATCTGTTGCACAAACAATGCGATTACTTTGATGAACCATCATTGTCTTATAATGTTAAGTTGTCTAGAAATGGACCTAAACCCAAAAATGTAACAAAAGTCGTTCTAGCGTAAAAGGTTGGTCAAAGTCATCAAATTCTTCAAGAATTGAGAAGTTCTCATCAAGAAGCTTAAATCTGAGACAACATCATAGTGATACGTGGTGTATTTATTCAGAAATGAATTTAAAGACCAAAATTGAACAAATGTAATACAAGCATAAAATATGGGCCAAAGCAACTTTATTGTCAATGATTTGGTTAATACTTTTCAAGGTGATTATTTTGATGAGACATCATTGTTAAACAGACTTATTCAAGCGTAAAATGTAGACCAAGGACACTCAGTTGTTGATGAAATGGATAAGATGAATCTTATAGAGAAATATCAGAATGCTACAATACAAAGTATTTCAGAAATATACTTAAACGAAAAACTAAACAAAGTCACCGAAGCATTAAATGTACTCATTAACAAAAATATTGAAATATGAGGTCAAATCTAGTATGTAGGACGCAATACACTTAATGAAACCTCAGTATTTTTACGGGGCTAGGATTTTGAACACATTCAGTTTTATAAACGAAGGAATTTTTTTTTCAACTCAGACAAGTCTGACTACTGGGCTGGTGAATACTCTCGGGTAGCTCTGGTCCACCAGCAGTGGCATCGAGCCAGTGGTTTAAAAATACAACAAAAAAGATATGGGTAAACCCATATCCAAGGATACTCGATTGTTCACATACCTGTACAATTTTGAAAAGGGCCATTTTCAAACAAAACAATAAACAAAAAATTAACGAAAAAGATGCATATACATTTATGATTTTTTTCACTTATACAGGGTTCGTTTCTTTGCATTCTTCCGGGATCACCATTAGCTGTTTCTTTGTAATAAGGAAAAAAAGGGGGGGGGGGGGTAA
>MJUU01021646.1:76341-115566 GCA_002080025.1 Modiolus philippinarum
TTAAGTTATTCCGTAATACGTGAAAATAATCGGATTGCGTAATTTCGCATGTCGATTTCATTGCTATAAATATATGCAATACACTGTCGTTATTTTCATCTTTGACAAATTGCTAACTTAAAAACACAATGTATACGATTTTGAAAGAAACTTGCGCACTATATTTTATCGGAAGCACGAAGATCATCTTTTAGAGCTAGCCTCACGTGATTTTTTCTTGTCGTTTTAACATCTCTCCAGCCATTCCTGGCTTCGAGATAAAAACTTGGCCTCATACGAGAAAAGAAAGAGATCAGCTAAAAGTGGCACGCAGTTAGTTCCCATGGGAATCCCTTATTGTCTGTTGAAATTCGAAAAATATTATTAATTAAAAATTCCAGCATCTTGATTACGTCATTCTCTATTTACTTCTTGTTTGACTCAGTGTGGTTCTTTACAAAATATTATGTTAAACGTCTCATGATTACTTCAAGATGAATAATAACAAGAAAAGCGTTTTTCCATTTCTGGCAGTCGTTGTTTTATAGAGACTTTGTACATTTACTCCATATCCTTGTGCATATTAATTGTTAATTTGACAAACTAATCTGGGGATATAAACTTAATATAGTAACTTTAATATCCACCGGAGGTGAAAGTAAAAACTCATGAGTCAGACAGTTATACATCACCCAAGACAAATACATATACCATACTACGAACTAATCATGCTGTAAGGCAAATCTGAAATTGTCACCAGACAATGAAATGGAGGTCAAGATCAAACGCCATATGACAGACGGCCATGTACAACTCACGACATATTCCACTTTTCAGTATTAACCGTTGTTGACATTTATCAAGGTCACTAGAAATTTTGAAACAAAAAATGCTGTAAAGCAACCATAAAATATCCATGGGCGACAGAAATCGTGTATACACATGTAAGTGTAGACTAGGAGAATTATAAAGATTTCATAAAAGTTTACACCGCATCACATGTCTCTCTTTCAGAGTTTCACTGCACGGGAGCATGGGAAAGAAATCCTCACATTTTATGGAACGCCATACCTGTCATATGTTCATAAAATGTATTTACAAGAATTTTGTTTGGATTTCTAGAGTCCTATGTTTTTATTTAAGTTCCCTGCTGGCAGACATCTTGCATGATGCTAGAACATAACAAGTGTGGAGACTAATACTTTTCTCGCCTAACGGCCCTGGACGTACCCCTTAAACAATTGAGGAAGTAATCTATGCAAAAAGTTGTTTACTCATTGTCGAAGGCCTTATGGTGACTCCATTTCATTCACTCCATATCCATGTATTGTTTGTTTGACAAATTAATTACATCATGTAAACTTAATTATAAGTGCATCGGGTAGTACTTATGAGGTCCTTATGAAGGTGAGGTGAATGTTGTGATCATAACGATATTACTTGAGATTACCAAACTATGGACATAGACGCAAAATTTAACCACGAGACTTGCATAGCTTTCGTTGCGGGGCATAAAAACTTGCCAAATTCACTAGATATCTTTTGAACCACAAAGAGCAGGAAGGTTTATACCATAAGCTACCTTTGTAGCAAATTATACTTATAAGATTAAAAAAAGATTTTAGAAAAATTTAAGCCGCCTGCCATGTCTCCCTTTCAGAGACTTTTCTCGCAGGATCACAGGAGAAACAGCACATGGTCTACTATAATCTTTGATTACACCTATTTCAGTAATTTTAGAAATCTTTGAATGTTTTATGGGGTCATATGTTAAACAATTTTTCACTGTGTTCCACGTTGGCGACTATTTTAAGTGATGCGCAAACATAAAAAGCGTGGCCCATAATATCTCTCGCACGCCGGCCCTCCAAATAGCCATCAATATACTTGAAGAAGAGTATCCCAAGAGCATAAATCGCTCACCTGGAACAAGGCTGCTATAGAGATGTGAAAGGCTTTCTAATAGTTTCCACTGTTAAGCCATATTTCCACACAGGTCCCCTCTTTGGATTGGAAGCAGACCTGCCAGACACAAAATTTTGAAGGGACCATCCAATGACCGTTGTGATCATTTGTTTTCATTCAGAGAATGTGCTCTAATGTTTAACTAAGTTAATTTCTTGCGGTCATCTTGGCTGAGATACGGACCTGTCAAATACCTTTTTGGAGGGCCATATAATGAGCATTGTGACTAATTATGGTTGTAACTGGACTAGTGGTTTCTAAAAAAATCTTTAAATGTGTTTTAATAGGTTCCAAAGTAAAACTTTGTTCCCCGTTGGCAGTCATTTTTGATGAGGTTAGGGCATGAAGACTACCTTTTTGGAAGGGATCACCTAAATTCCATTTTGTCTAAGTTGGGTGATAATCTGAGAAAAATCTTTGAATATGTTTTTCATAGTGTGAAATGTTAAAATTTGGTCCCTTGCGGCAATCTTGCATGAAGTTCTGAGTTTCCGGACATCCTTTTGTAAGAAACCTTCCAAGAACAATTGTGACTAAGTTTGGTTGCAATTGGACTTGTCGTTTCTGAAAAAAAAAGATTTTTGAATGTGTTTTCCCTTATACCATTGTTAAACTTGAATCTTAACTGGCATGAGTTACGTACCTGCCAAATACCCTTTTCGGAAGGGACCATGTAAGGAGCATTTTGACTAAGTTTGGTAGTGATTTGATAAGAAGATTCTAAGATCTATGAATGTGTTTTATATAAGACCGCATTATAAACTTTGTTCATCGCTGACGGCTATCTTGGATGATATACGGATCAACTAACTACCCTCTTTGGAAGGGACTATCTAAGGACCATTGTGACTAAGTTTGGTTTTAAATTCACTAGTAGTTTCTAACAGGATCTTTGAATGTGTTTTCCATAAGACCAATGTTTAACATGAGTCCACGCTGGCAGCCATCTTGAATGAGGTACGGAGCTGTCGGATACCTTTTTTGAAGGGACCATCTAAGGACTATTGTGACTAAGTTTCGTTGTAATGTGACTAGTAGATTTTAAGATCTTTGAACGTGTTTTCCATAGGGTCCAATATTAAACTGTCGATGGCAGGCATTTGTATGAGGTAAGGATCTGCCGGATATCCTATTTGAAAAGGATCATGTAATTTGATTTGTAGATTCTGAGATCTTTGAATATGTTTTCCATAGAGTGCTACCAAAGATAAATATACTTTCCAAAAATCATTACATCATCATTAACAGTTATTGAGAAACTGATCTATTCATAAGCAAGAGGCTCTCAAGATCCTGTATCGCTAACCTAGAGCATGGCTGACATAGACAGCCTTTGTTAAAAGATAAAAATTAAACTATGGTTCCACTTTGCCCATTGGTCTCGAATGACCTTTGAATGCGGTTCAGTTGGGTCAAAGTTTAATTTCCCTTTTCTGCAGGGGTTCATCAAAAGACTATAGTTGCTTACTTTAGTTCCAATTGGCGCAGCAGTTGAAGAGGAGAAGATCTTTAAATTTCAATGTATTTTCTCATAGGGTAAAAAGTTAAACTATGTTAAGCGCTGGCAGAAATCTTAGATATAGCCCGGACCAGAAAAAAAAAAACATCTTTTTTGCAGGTTACTACCTAAGTTTTGTTTCCAGCTAGCGACTATCTATGAATTACAGAGAACATCTTGGAATGAGTTTTACCATATGGTCTAATGTTAAAACTATGTCCCCGCTGGCATCCTTCTTGAATATAGCCCGGACCATAAAACATCTATTTTGCATGGGACCATCTAAGGACACTTGTGGTCAAGTTTTGTTCCAATTGGCTCAGCAGTTTCAGGGGAGAACATCTTGAATTTGTTTTCATAAAGAGTCCAATGTTAAAACTATGTTTTCCGCTGGCAGTCACCTTAGATATAGCCCTGTCCTGAAAACATCTGCTTGCAGGGGACCACTTAAGGGCTATTGTGGCCAAGTTTGGATCAAATTTGCTCAGCACTTTCAGGGGAGATCTTTGAATTCGTTTTCATGTAGAGTTCAATGTTTAATATATATTCCCAGTTTGCGGCAATTTTGGGTATAGCGTTGATTTATTTAGGAGTATTGTGGTTCCATTTGGCTCAGCTGTTTTAGAGGAGAAGATCTTTGAATGTGTTTTCTTACAGGGTCCAATGTTTAAATATTCCTAATGCTGGAAACTACAGGGGAACTATGTTGGAAAAAAACATGAAAAGAAAAACACTTTTTTCAGGTTACCGCCTAAGAACTATCAAGTTTGTCTCCAATTTGCTGAGTAGTTTCAGATGATTAAATCTATTTCCCCACAGGATCAAATTTCCTATTTAACTATGTTCCCAGTTGATGGTCATCTTGGATTAAGCACAGACCTGGAAAACACCTTTTATGGACTACTATGGCCAAGTTTGGTTCCAATTGACTAGAAAAGTTCTTTGAAAAAGCATATTTTTGAAGTTTACCATCTAAGAATACTAAGTTTGGTTCCAATTGGCTCAGCAGTTTCGGAGGAGAAAATCTTGATATGTTACCCCATATTTTAAATGCTAAAGCTATTATTCAGCTATTTTAACAGATAACCATCTAAGGATTATTGTGGCCAAGTTTAGTTCGAATTGACTCGGTAGTTTCAGAGAACATCTTGGAATGTGTTTAACCATACGGTCCAATGTTAAATTATGTTCCCCTCTGGCATCCATCCTCAATATAGCCCGGACAAGAAAACACGTATTTTGCAGGGGATAACCTAAGAACTATAGTGGCCAAGTTTGGTTCAGCAGTTTAAGAGGAGAAAATCTTGAATATGTTTTCCCAAAGGGTTCCAATTAAAAACTATGTTCCCCGCTGTCAGCCATCTTGGATTTAGCCAGTACTTTAATACAGCTTTTCGCAAGGGACTACAAAAGTACTATTATGGCCAAGTTTGGTTCCAA
This sequence comes from Modiolus philippinarum, assembly GCA_002080025.1. Lineage (NCBI taxonomy): Eukaryota > Metazoa > Mollusca > Bivalvia > Mytilida > Modiolidae > Modiolus > Modiolus philippinarum. Next base: position 81,224 of record MJUU01021646.1, read on the forward strand.
TTTGCTCATCTCTTTCAGGGGAAAAAACTGTTTGAATTTGTTTCCCGTAGGGTCTAATGTTAAAACTGTTCCAAGCTGGTAGCCATTTCAGATTTAGTGTTGATCTGAAAAACATCTCTTTTGCAGGGGACAATCTAAGCAGTATTGTGGTTCCAACTGGCTCAGCCGTTTCATAGGATAAGATCTTTGAATGTGTTTTCTCGCGGGGTCTAATGTTTAACTATGCTTAAGGCTGGCAGCCATCTTGGAAAAATCCAAGAACAGAAAAACACCTTTTTAGGTTACCACCTAAGGGCTATAAAGTTTGTTTCCAATTTTCTGAGCAGTTCCAGAGAAGAAAATCTTGAATCTGTTTTCCCATAGGGTCAAATGCTAAAACTATATATATGTTCCCAGCTGGCGGTCATCTTGTATTAAGGACGGACCTAAAACACATTTTTGCTGGGAACAATCTAAGGACTACTGTGGCCAAGTTTGGTTCCAATTGGCTCAGCAGTTTCAGACGAGAACATTTTGAATATGTTTTCTAATATGGCCCAAAGATAAAACTTTGTTCCTCACTGGCATCCATTTTGGATATAGCCCGAACCTAAAAACATAGAAAGCAGCCATAGCCTGCTAAGCTCACCTCGTTGCGCAGCATTGTCACATGTTGCACATGTCAGTAAACAGGAATGGACTATAATCATTCTTTATAACAGATTCAATCATGCGTAAAATGTAGGTCAGAGACAGCATCCGAAGCATGCATTGTTGTTGTCATCCCAAAATGCATCACACATACCACTATGGTTGATGTGGGCCATGTCAGTAAGCGGGAATGGACTTTAACCATTCTACCTAACCGGACGCGGACGTCGACGCGGACGCTAGGGGTATGACATAAGCCCCCTTACTTCGTGAGGTGAGCTAAAAATCTTTTTGCAGGTTACCATCTAAGGATACTTAAGTTTGTTTTCAATTGGCCCGGCAGTTTCAGAGGAGAAATTATTGATGTGTTACCCCATAGGGTTAAATGCTAAAGCTATGTTTTCAGCTAGCGGCCATCTTGGATTCAGCGCGGAAAAAAATTTTTTTTACAGGGGACCATCTAAGGATTAATGTGTCCAAGTTTGGTTCTAATTGGCTCAGCAGTTTTTGAGGAGAAGTTCTTTAAAAAAAAAACATCTTTTTTGCAAGTTACCACCTAAGGATACTTAAGTTTGGTTCTAATTGGCTAAGCATTTTCAGAGGAGGAAATTTGATGTGTTATCCCATAGGGTTGAATACTAAGTTATGTTTCCAGCTAAAGGGAACCATCTAACGATTTTTGTGGTCAAGTTTGGTCCCAGTTGGCTCAGTAGTTTCAGAGAACATCTTGATATGTGTTTAACCATACCGTCCAATGTTAAACTATGTTCCCCATTGGCATCCATCCTCAATATAGCCCGGACAAGAAAAACACATATTATGCAGGGGATCAACTCAGGACTATAGTGGCCAAGTTTGGTTTCAATTAACCAAGCAGTTTCAGAGGAAAAAAATCTTGAATATTCGTTTTTCCCCATGGGGTCCAGTGCTAAAACTATGTTCCCCGCTGGAATCAATCTTGGATTTAGCCAGGACCTGAATACAACTTTTCGCAGGGGACCACTCAAGGACTATTTTGGCTAAGTCTGGTACCAATTGCAATTGGCTCATCACTTTCAGAGAAATAGCTCTTTGTTTCCCGCAGGGTCAAATTTTAAATCTATGTTCCAAGCTGGTAGCCATTATGGCTAAAAACAAAAGTGTTTACTCCAACAGCAATACATTTCAATATGCTGTATGGCCATTTCGGATTTAGATTCCATGTTTGATGTTTGATTTAAATTGGCTGAACAGTTTCAGAGGAGATCTTTGAATGTACTTTCCCATTGGGTCCAATGTAAAAACAATGTTCCCTGCTGGCGTTTAGTGCTCACCTGAGAACACCTTTTTGCACAAGACCACCTAAGAACAATTGTGGCCAAGTTTGGTTGCAGTCGGCTCAGGAAGTTTTAGCGGAGAAAATATTTGAATGTGTTTTCCCATTCAGTCTAATGCTAAAACTATGTTCTCCGCTAGCGGCCATCTTGGATATAGCGCTGATCTGAAAAAAAAAACCTTTTGCAGAGGACAACTTAAAGATTATTTTGGCCAAGTTTGATTCCAATTTGCGAAGCAGATTCAGAATATGTTTTCTTATACGAATCAATGTTAAAACTATGATTATCGCTGGCAGCGGACCAGAAAAACGCCTATTTTGCAGGGACTATTTTTGCCATGCGTGGTTCAAATTCACGCAGCAGTTTCAGGATAGAAAACCTTGAATGTGGTTTTCCATAGGGTCAAATGTTTAAGCTTTGTTCCCTGCCTGCGGCCATTTTGGACAACGTCCAGACCTGAAAAACGCTTTTTTGCAGGGGCCATCTAAGAATTATTGTAGCTAAGTTTAGTCCGAATTGGGTCTACACTGTCAGATATCTTTTATTGCGTTTCTACATAGGGTTCAATGTTTAAATTATGCTCTTCGCTGACAAATATCTTGGATATAGCCTGGACCAGAAAAAACACTTTTTGCAGGGGACCACCAAAGGACGAAAAAGGCCGACTTTGGTTTCAATTTGCTCAGCAGTTTCAGAGGAGAAAATCTTGAACTTATTTTCCCATTGGGTCCTACAATAAAACTATGTTCCGACCTGGCGACTATCTTTGATTTAGAGCCGATCTTTTATGCAGGGAACGATCTAAGAAGTATTGTGGCCATGTTTGGTTCCAATTGGCTCAGCAGTTTTCATAGAAGATATCTGAATGCGTTTTCCCATAAAGGTCAAATGTTAAAACAGTTTTCCCCACTGTCGGCCATTTTGGATATAGCGCTGACATGAATAAAACCTTTTTGCAGGGGACCGTCTAAGGACTGTTGAGCTAAAGTTTTGTTCCGACTGGTTGAACACTTTCACAGGAGAAGATCTTTCAATGTGTTTTCCATGGGTACAATGTTAAACTTTTTCTCCACTAGCGGCCATCTTGGAAGTATCACCGCCCTGAAAAATACTTTTTTGTGGGGGCTAACTTAAGGTATAATGTGGCGAGGTTTGATTCCAACGGTTTCAGCAGTTTCAGAAGGAAAGAAATTGAAGCATTTTCCCATACCGTCCAATATTAAAACTATGTTCCCCGCTGGCAGCAATCTTGGATATAACCCGGACCACAAAAAAAAACTTTTTTGCAGTTTACCGCCTAAGGACTGTTTTGGTCAAGTTTGGTTGGAGTTGGCTCATCACTTCCAGGGGAGAGGATCTTTGAATTTGTTTTCCATAGGGTCCATCGTTAAGACTATGTTCCCAGTTGGCGGCTATTTTGGACATAGTGCTAATAAGAAAACACCTTTCTGCAGGGGACCGTCTAAGGAATATTGTGTCGAAGTTTGGTTCAACTGGCTCAGCAGTTTCAGAGGAGATCTTTGAATGTGTTTTCTAATAAGGTCAAATGTTAAGACTATGTTCCCAGCTGCCGGCCATCTTGGATATAGCGTTCACAAGAAAACATCTTATTGCTTGGGACAAACTTAGTACTCTTGTGGCCAAGTTTGGTTCAAATTAAATCAGCAGTTCAGATATATTTAAATGACATGTTTATACCGGACAGACGAGAGACGAAAGGTGATGAAAAAAGCTCACCCTGGTTATAGCTTTTTGAAACACAATGCTGGGAAGTTGTGACCATTAACTATGTTCAACAAAAATATTGTGTTAGCGATATACTTAGATAGTAGAAAAGTATATGCCACCTCCCGTGTCTCTCTTTCAGCGACTTACCTCACAGGCGAGACCACCCAAAGACTACCATCGTCCAATTAATTAGCATTGTTTCAGTGGCTTTAGAGGAGAAGATGAACGAATGGTCCTATGTGAAACTTCCCAGCTGGCAGCCGTTTCGGACGGTACACGTACATAACAAGTGTAGATCCTTATAGATGTCTCGTCCGCCGGCCTGGACCTACACCTCAAACTACCAGAGAAAGTGAACTATGCAAAAAAAAAGTTCATTGTTGAAAGCTTCATTTTGATTTAAAAGATGAAGAATAGCTTAAAAAGCTCTGTTTCATCGTTTGGATTTGAAGTGTATCGATTTACTTTGTCTCGTGTGTATTTACTCTATATCCTTGCATTGTTTATTTGACAAACTGACCCAATCACAAACTTACTATAGAGCCAAGACCGTGAAATTGAAGTCAAAGTCTAAGACCATTAGTCAAAAAATTGTATATCATCTATGACAAACACAGATAGTTTACTAGGAACTGAGCTGGTTAGAAAAGTTCAAAATGGTCACTAAATTATGAATATGAGGCCACAGTCAAACGGCATATGACAGACAGCCATGAACTACTAAAGAGTAACCATCATCTGTATGATAAAAAAAGTTGTCAATAGACCACACAATTAAGGTCAAGGTAAAAGCCATATGACAATATTCTACTCAATATCAATATACATATCACAATTTTTACGGGTATTGAAAAAACTTACCTTACAAGAGAAATTTAATGTGGTCACTAGACCATAAAACTTGAGGTCAAGGTCAAAAGCCATATTGCAGACAGTCCTAAACTACCAAATACCAACCTACAAACAAAACATCAAGGAAATCTCACCTAAAGTTAATGAGAAATTGACCTAATCATCAAAACTCAACCTGGTCACTAGACTATGAAATTGAGGTCAAGGTTAGAAGCTGAATAACGGACAGTCATGTACTACTGACGGACAACCTACAACAAATTTTGTCCTACCACTTAATGATTTTTTAAGAAACTGATCTGGTTACAGAACTTTAAGATGATCGTTGAACCGTAAAAAGAGGGTCAAGGTCCAATGACTTCATAACTATCAGACAGCACTGATTGGCTTATCATTGATCAAGTATAATGTTTTTACACTAACATAATTCTTGAAATATACAGAATTCTCTGAATGCAATCCCAACTGTGCCCTGTGCTAACAGGCGGCTATCTTGGAGAATAGAAATCATCGCTTTGAAGAGAAACTCAAAGACTAATTACCCAAAGACTATCATGAAAACTGAGTGGAGTTCGAAAAGATCTTTTAACCAAGGGTTACCGACGAATGGACATACGACTGTCACCAAGTAATGATAGAGGTCAGTTTTTCTACGGCCCGGTGAGCTAAAAACTTTCGGATCATCAGCAATTCTGGAAGAAAAAACAAACAAAAAATGTAAAGATATATGTATTAATAAACTTAATATATCTTGTGAAAAATAAAGATCTTTACATATTTTTCAAGACTTTAGATAATAAAAAATAAACATAACAATACATAACAGTATAACTTATATACATATATATATATATATATACTCTAACATATCTACAACAATTTGCGTCATAATGACATATATAGATACACGAAGCTACAGTGTACGTGAATATGCATCAGGATGAGTTACCATTGTAAAACAATAATAAAAATCTGATTATTACGCCAGAATTATATTTTCATTACAGTATTATTAAAGAGTATTTTTGAAAACAAAAAAATCGCCATGCCGAAGATATCACTGGTTAAAAATAACATCCGTATATTAAGTCACTTCTAACAAATATAGACTGTCTGTGCTCAATTTGATAGAAGAGAAAGCATAAAAATTAGTAAAAAATAATTTAAATGGTATATGCATTCTATTGTGGGGTATAGATAGCATTATTCTACAATTTAGCTATTTATTTGAACAGACAGGGGCCTTAAATTGAGAGAAAATAATACTTTAATATTCTTACAGTGATTGTACTATTAACTTTTATGCCCCTCGATAAAAAGATTAGTGTAAGAAACAACATGTTTGAAATGATGCGAATTCTATATACAAGTATACAATGTAATTCTAAAAGGATATTACTGGCATATTTATCTAAAGCACTTCCTTGACTTGGACAAAAAAATCTTCATTGTTCGAAATGTTTAATATTATAGATTAATGAATTTCTATTCATTTTAAATCTATGAATCACTTTAATGCTGAACCAAAAATATGAATTAAAACCAACATGGAAGCAATTCAATGACATAAAGTACGATTAGTGAGTTAACTCCCTTTTTTCTTCGACTTTAATTAATGAGTTATCTCCCCTCGTGTTCCTTCATATATTTCATTTTGAAATACGGATTTTACAGATATCAAACTTATTATATTCAAAATATCGAAAATATCCCTGCATATGCCTTTGATAAATAATACAAAAAATAGCTCCCCCACAGACCAAAAACACAAACTATCATGTTATTCTTATCCCGTTTCAAAGTACTAGTATTTGAACATCTTGTCCTAAAAGTTACCACAGTAATTTGAAAGGTTACCATTTTCTAGCTTTTAAATTCACCTGCATTTTAATAAATTGCATTTAAATATCTTTTTCAACAATTTGAATGCCATGTCCTTAAAAAACTTCACCACATTGTTATAACAACAGGATTTAAAAAGATTTCCATTTTGTAACTTCTTAATTCACCTGTATTTTTTAATTAATTGCATTTAAATCTTTTCCTTTAGGCAGGATAGATATCAGTTTTTTGTAAAGAAGAATGTTTTAAATTTCTTTACAGTAGAAAGATAAAATCTTTTTTTATAATGCCATACATATAGAATCACGTAAAATATGCAAAGATAATATACAACTTATGTAATATAAGATATTTACTTCTAAACTTATGAACATCTAATGCTGCGTTCACACGTAATACGAATTTATTCGCATTCGATGCGTATTAAACTAATGCGTATTAGTTTTTGATTTACTCAAAACGTATCTGTAACGTTGCGTTCACACGTAATACGTATCGAATGCGCATCGAAAACGTTTTCGATACGTATTCGATGCGCATTTTATGTACGTCTGAACGCGGCATTCTTAACAAATATCAGAATCTTGTACATTTCATCTTCGTATTAATATACAAGAACTTAAAAAAGTCTCAGTAAAATTTCCTGTCAACCCAATGTGTCATTTTTCATGCAAAAAATTTGACCTTAATTACCGAAAAAACCGCGCCTTAAATGTCATTTTAAAGTATTTTCTTTAAAATCCTTTCCACAACGATCCATCTTGGTGACAATTACCCATCATAATCATATTACCAATATGTAATTACATACCTAACAGCTCAACTGTTCACAGAAAAATTCTTCTTGTAAAAATTTGACTTTCAAAGTATAATTTATTAGTTGGAACCAAATGAAAAATCTGGGCTTTTTCATGCTTTCAATGAAAATTGATGAATAAAAAAATATATTTTATGGTATATTACTTTTAAGAGGTCTGTACATGACTTACAAAAAGAATCCATTACTAAAATCATTTATAGCCATGTATACAATAAACGAAAACATATTTACATATCAGTCTCATTCAGTCTCTTTATGCATTCAAAATGGTTAACACATAAAATATGGCTATGTATTTATACAATTTCATTAATAATATTGTTGTAACAAATGTATTCAATAATAAATTTATTTTTTTTTTACTGTACATGGTCCTTAATAAAATGTTACCATTTTTTAGGAAGCAAGTAAAATTCTGAGTTTAGCAAGGGAAAAGGACATCTGTAGATCTATGACTTAAGGGGGTTCGCTACTCTATTTGAAAATAAATAGGATTTCAAATAAATGTGATTTTTNAAAAAAATTGATAGGCTGATGATCTCGTTTTTGAGATTTAAGTGATTGAAAATTTGGCGGGAAACTGAACTCCTCTGATTTTTCATAGGATTAACATTAGCAAAGTTTGACCAAGAATGGAAGTGACAGAATAAATAAAATTTAATGAAATTCTTACAGAATGCTCCTAAAGATGTAAAAAATGAAATTTTGGGAAAAAATAAGGGGTCCATGGGAAAAAAATTATAATGCTTTCAAATGGATAAAACCAGAGAATTCCGAATATCTGACAGAAATCCCAAAACATGAGGAGCGAACCTCCTTAAACAGTTGCTTTTTCGAATGAAAATATTAAATATCGCGGGGATGGCTGAAAAGCTGATATGTAGCCACCATATAACAAACTGACATAGTTTGAAATGACCGCGAAACTGGATAGTATCCCCATGTGCCAACCCTTGCACTGCGTGTTCTGTTATTGGAGATATTTTTTGCATCGAATGCGTTCATTTGTGTTCGGTGATGCTCATTATCATGTACACTTTAAAGCCAAAAAATCAATCCAATATATTTAAAAATGGAACTTTTTGACATGACATGGAAAAGTGAGTCTTTTACGCCTTAAGGAAAGAAAAAACATTTGATCATATGGTTGAAATGTATTGTACACACGATGTAAATGGAGTACACAGTACACGTGGAATGGAGATGATCTCTTGAACTTCGACGCCCTTTTCCCTATAAGTGTAGAATAATACAATTGATGTTTGAATGGACAAAATCTGGGTTATAATATTTTTCACCTAATATAAGTTGGATTCTGACTGGAAGCGTGACAATTCTGAGCAGCATCCGAATTTGGCTTGTTCATCCAAAAAAAAAATATTGATCAGTTCATGATGTAGTAGTACGAAAATTAACACCCCTTATTTCTGTTATGAAAAGTAAAAGCCAGTTTGATTCAGATCAATTTCGACATTGGTTTAAAGGATGATATCTGATCACAATAACAGAGGTATATCCAAAATCAATAATTCTGATCATCAGCTGTTGAAAAATTGATACCCGACCTGACTTAGAAAACAGATCAATTAACCCACTATGGTCGTCTGCTTTAGACTGAAATGTATTGCCATTTACTCTTCAAGATAGCATAAATGTTCAAACAACACTGCAAAGTAAATAATGTATAATTTCTTTATTTAACGCTTTTACTTGACAAACAAATTAATGTTGGTCTAATACATTATTGCTGGTTGCAATAATGTAGTGTAGAAATCATTTTAATTCTTCTATTATAAAAGGAACAAATTATCTAGGTCTTGGTAGAAAACAATGTGTTACTTCGAAACCAAGGCTATTCTAGTCAAAGAAAAATATTGGAACTTTTATGCCTTTTTCATTTAAGAATTAAAAACTGAGAAGGGGAAACAATTCTGTCACCGGCGAAATGTAAGACTAGTAATTTTGTCTTAATAAAGAACTTGAACTTGAACTAAAATACGAAAACTTAGATAAATCTACGGCGCTAAATGAACACAACAAAAAATAATCTAACAAACCCCATTATGAAAAATATATCATATATTATGAACATAATTATAATCCATATTTATGCATAATATGGATAAGATTGGTTATGCATACATTTTTGTGTGTACAAAGTTTTATACCAAATGAATATGTAAATATTGCTCGAAATACATGTAAATAACCAATGTCTACATTTCCTCAGATGATCGCTATTGGTATTCTATATTAAACTTTAGAATTTGAAAAATGCTCTACAAGATCTCCATGCTACATTTTTTTAATTCAAAGTTAAAAATATATTAGTATACAGAAAATTGAATTCACGAAAACAAGAAATTTAATTAAAAGTACATTTTCACGGACATAATCTGGAACAGAACTGTCAACTGTTACAACCGATGTATGATAAAAAAAAATGCAACACCATAATAATTTGTAGTGAATACACATAATGTCTTAATGGATTTCTTTAAATGTTGGATGATGGCAACTTATAGACATTTACAAACATAGTAGCAACCATTTTCCTGTTGAGCGGAGGATGGTATGATTTCACCAACATTTGTACAATTCGAAATATTTTTACACCTTTCCGACTGTCTTATGAAAGTGGTTATTGCCTTATAACATTAAAAATAAGTACTAACAATATATATAAACTAATTCCATCAATGTTATACAAAAACTTCATTTTAGCACTTTGCAATTCATAACAGACCTCAACACTTAAATTCAAATTCTTTAATGTATATTTCACATGATTTCGGTTGCAGGGTCAATTTTCGGGCGGTATTTCACCACAATTTGGATTCAGTGACCCGACACACCTGAAACTGTATACAAATTTTTGAATCTTTTCAAATTTAAATTTGTGCCATATCGAGTTTCTTTCCTTGTATGGCTGAAGTTAAAAAAGATGAGCTTGTCACGCTATATCATTTTTTTTTCAGAAAATCCAGAATATAATATCAAGTTGTGATTTTGATTATGCACTGACTTTATCACAGAACTATTATCTAATATTAATGTGGCCATGTTAATACATCGTGAAATCCGGTTCATTTATTCGTTCGTCTGCTTGAGCGTCATTTAATTCGTAAGCCGTGGGATAATAGTCCTGCTTTTTGCCTTTCGATTTTCGTTGTTCTTCTTGCAAGCGCCTTGAAAACGACTTTTCGCTAAGGAATTGATTTTTCTCTCTTCTAAAATCACGTGGGGGTCTTGGTGGGTAATAATAAAACCCATCAGAGGGATACGCTCCTTGTGGGATTTCAGACGTGTAACCGCCCATAGCACTAGCACTGTCAAGTGACATATCTTCACGTCCGTACGGATAAGGAACGCCACCACCTGTATACTTATTTTTCCCTTTGTTTTTATTTTTCTTCCTCTTTTTCTTTTCCCCTTTTCTGTCTTTTGAAGAATATCTCAAATGTGGCGGAACTGAACTTGAACGTGGTTGAAAACGTGGATCAGGTGACATATACGGACCGAAAGATTGTGGTTGATACATGTAGTATGGGCGATAGCCACTATACATCATTCTTGGAGGACTTTCTTTGTCTTTATCATGTTTACGGCGATTGCGTCGCATTTCATACTCTTCACGACGGCTTAACCGTTCTTTGCGAGGGGGATCTGCATTACCATTAACATTATCATAGTCACGTGGCGGCGTTTTCGGTCGAAACATAGTATCGCTTTCACTATCAATATCACCATTTGGAAATCTCTTCTTCTCCATTGTTTCTTCATCGCGAGGGGATTTTGGACTCGAGTGACGACTGTCAGAAGATTTAGAGTGTGGCGACTGCGATTCCCGCCGCTTTGGTCGTCGACGTCTAACAAACTGTGGATACATTGGATACGGGTATGGATATGGATATGGTGGCCCCCTCATCATCGGAGGCGGAGAGAAAAATCTTGGTCTTACCATTGGTGGTGGCGGTGGATACATCGGTCTTACATATGGAGGTGGAGGATAATATTGTGGACCCATTCCTCTCGGCATGTAAAAGCGTGGTCTAGCAAATGGCGGTGGCATTTGTGAGGGTGGAATTTGTAATGGTGGTACATCTGGTGGCCTTGTTTGTTGAGCTATTTTGGGGTTTGGTTCCTGTTGGGGAGGAACCGGAGCCGACATTGGCTGCTGTGAAGGCGTTTGTGTTTGATCATCTGTTTGTGTTGGCGAAGGTTGTGATGGTGATGGTTGCGATGGTGACGGTGGAGCAATTAAGTTTGGATCAGCAGGATGTACAAATGTATTTGAAACCCCTGATCGGGCTGATATCGGGGGTTCTTTTTTCTCAATATTGAATGTTTTTGCTTGAACAGTTGACGGGCGATAAAAGTATCCTTGTGGAGGTGGAGAATCATAAAATTCCTGTGGAACATCATCAAGTACTTGCGGTACTGTTTCACCAGCCGATAATCTAACATTTTCTCGGACAGAAATAGGCCTTTCCACCACGACACGACGTAATGAACCATCAACCATTGCTGTTGTTTGGACGGGCACAGTACCATTAACGACTCTGTATGATCCTGGTCTACTTCTGTTTGGACCAGTGCCATTTACCACCCCGTAAGAACCAGGTCCATTTTTCAATGGACCGTTTTGACGTTTTGCCTGATCTGCAAATGATGTTGTTTTAACAATGTCTAATGCATCCTGATCACTTGCACAAATAAATCCATGACACTCTAGAACTCGCCTTCCCTTCATACGACGAGTTATTGCACAAAATATCGCAGGATTTTTCGCATTTTGCGCTGCTAGATCAGAATTTAACGAAACAAATTTAGCCATCACCTCACCAGTAGTTGCATTCATTGCATTAACGGGTCTAACAGCGGCACACAATGTCAGAGATGATATGGGGAAAAACACAATAGTATTGTCCGGATCATTTATGTACTCTATTTGTAAGCCCGTGTCAAGAATTGTAAGAGTGGAGTCCATACCTTGTACCTGTTTCCCCACCGGGTATCTGTCCCGTAATGGTTGTTGTACGGCTTCAAGCCCATCCATAGTTTCTAGGGGTACAGAACTCCCAATATACAACACCCTCCGTTTCGACAACACTTGTGGTTGTCCTTCTCTTTGAATGACCATTTTGTTTTCTGCAAAATATAAAAAAAAACAGTTCTTGAGTTTTGAATTATCATATAATGGCGACCAATTACAAGGAAATAAATTTGCGATTACGAATTGAAATGGAACAGTATGGTGGGTGATTGTATTACCTTTCAGTTCCGTTCACAACATGCCACTAATTTCCGTTTTGTATCCTTTTCCAGAGAAATAATCAAAGTGAATTTTAATCCATGTGTTTAAACATAGTTGAAAAAATTCCAATTCATAAATTTCAATAATTCTCACTGTCCACAATAATGTCCAATAAAACAAAATGGTAGAAATTTTTGTCGAAACCGTTGAACCCAGAAGGTCGTATATCCATTCAAATGCAAACACTTATTTTAGTCACTATTCGGGCGACAAGTTTAATTTGTCTATTCAAAACCGGTTTTGCATATAAAAATAAAACTCCACTGGAGCGCAACTTTTGAATAAAATGTCCAAGGTATATAGGTAGTTTAAACAAATTAATATTTACATTTATGTTAAGGTAAATGAGGGGGAAATATAACAAATCATATCGAGATATGATAAATCCTACTGAAATTGTTTTGTGTAATCGACATCAATATTCCCCTCAATTGTTGTTGTTGAATCGATTATTTGCATGTCAATTTCATTATCCTGATTGACGGTATGAAGACAAATAGATGCCTCAGGAAATTTACAGGTAGACACAATTCACACCTGAGATGTGTAAAAACATAAATAATATGTCAATTGCTGTGCATCTCAACGAAATCTGTGTTTGATGTCAATGTCCCACAACCGAAAATTAATTATTGGGCGTAATCCTCATCTTACTTACATTTTTGTCATTTATTTTGTCAGGAAATTTTTATTTTTCACAACTTACCTCGGTAACTAGAAAAAAGTTAAGACGATTTCACCCGACCCCCACCAAAAAGGGGGAAAAACAACAAAAACAACAAAAAATAGTATCTAAAAACAAAACAAAACAAAAAATAACCAAACAGATGCATTGGAAAATGTAACAATTCATTCCAGAGGGTAATGAGATAGTATTTAGAAAAACAGAATGCAACTTATTTTCATTTTTTGACCAAAACTAGCGACATATACCGGCATGCTTAATATAAAAAATATATTTTTGAATTCAAATTTATTGTGACCCCAAAATGTGCATATGGTAAAAAGATAGTAAAATCGGCATATCGGTTTCTTGGTAAATTTTGAAACGTGCAACGCGAGGTAACTGTGTCATTTTTCCATAGATACAGTCTGAATCTGTTGAAATTTTCGATTACTTTATTTTACTGATTTTTTATTTACATGTATATTTTCACGTTTGAAATGAAATTTTCCAATTAATTTGAATAATTTGAAGCGGGTTTATATACAGTATTACGGCATCGTCTTCTGGACATGACCAAAAAAATTCAAATTTCTACTTTTGAAGAGGTTTGGCTAGCCATAAAACCGGTCTTTTGAAATAGCTGTACCAAGTCAGGACCATTGCGGTCGACAATTTTGCCGGTAGTTTCCATCTGATTTGTCTTTTTATCTAAAGAACTTCGGCTCTTGACCACCGTGCTTGTTTTTAAAATAACTGATATCAAACTAATCAAGTATTTCTAATGAATATATAGGGAAAAACAGGTATTTGGTTGATTTCTTTAAAAAAGAAAAAAGAAGGGAAACGGGGAATGTGTCAAAGAGACAACGATCCAAAGGGGAATATAACAACTCAAACTATTCCATAGATTTCTTTCTATTTTACTCATATGTTAGCCCTTTGAACATACTTTCAAAACATATAAAGAAAATTGGGGGTCACCGACTTTGTTTTTCATATAATTTTAAAAATGTGAATTCTCATAGTGATATCTATGTAAAATATTTTCATCAGATTATCTCCCTTTGTCAAAAATCCTCTTCCAAATTATTTAATTATCAAAATTACCAAAATTATCCAATTAATAAATACATATAAAATTAAGTCAATGTAGAACCTTTGCTTTTTGTGTCACTGATATAATATTTATTGATGCATTACAAATAAAAATATTTGCATATTTAAACAGCAGATAATACCACAACAGTATAAATAACAAATTCAAAATGGCGGAAGACTACTGATCTACCTTACGGATGATTGCTGGTGATGTTTGTGTATTTCTGTCAGATTTTTGGACTTATCTGGTTTTATCCATATAAAAGCTTTATAACTTTTTGCCCGGTGACCCCTGATTTTTTCCATTATTTCATTTTATACATCTTTTGGAGCACTCTGACAAAATTTAAATCAGTTGGTGTTATTTTGTCACATTCATTATTGGATGAACATTGCCCATGTTAAACCTATGAAAAATGCAGAGGAGTTCATTTTCCTGCCATTTTTTTTAAACATTTGTATCTCAAAAATTACATCGGGGACCTATCAAATTTTTTGGCTTTCATTACTTCTTTTCCAATTTTCTAACTTAAAATCACATTTAATTGAAATCCTTGTTATTTCAAAACTGACCAGCGAACATCCTTAATTAAAATCTAGAAACTTCAACTTTTTAAATTAAAATTTCGACTTTTTTCAAACACAAAATTTCAACTTTCAAACCCAAAATTATAATTTTTTTTTCAAATTCGAAATTTCGACTTTTTCAAACCCCAAATTTCGACTTTCAGTCGTCTCGAAATTTTGTCTTTAAAATTGAGATTTAAAACTTCAAAGCATTTTTTTATTCTCTTGTCCCTTATACGCTTCCGTCAATGGGTTTACTAGGTTTAAAGTCAGTAAATGTTTTTGGACCGATGACAAAAATATTATTTATTTGCCGAAATTTTGTTTGATTTTAAAGAAGTACGGGGTAAAATTTTCTAAGGATGTAAAAAATGTCCTATGAACTTAAATTTACATCTGTAATTGTCCCTTTATAATATCAAAAAAGGCATAAAGGCATAAGTTTGTCGAATAAAAATGAGACATACCATTACAAAGAAAAATTACAATGACATACCAACGTTAAAAAATCAAATTTCGTTTTAGACTTGTTAGTGAAATGATCCAAGTTTTAGTTGCAAGATATTTTCGAATAATGATTTTCCAATTTGAAGAACTAACCCTTGACTCTGTATAATGGAGCGTGATAATTCTAGTGAATAGGATCTCCCAAACCAGTTGAAAAAGGCCGAAATACTAAGTTGCGCGGCCACATACGAGAGATTTAAAACGAAATTTTTTTTTACTGCCACATTCAACTAAAATATGAAACTATGAATCGTCAGATTGTGACTTTGTCCATTTTTATGTCCTATAAACCTGACGACCATCTTGGATGGGGTACCAAAATAAAAATCACCACATTGAAGGGGATAACCAAGGAATATTGTCACCATGTTTGGTTCTTATAAGCTCAGTGGTTACAGAGGAGGTCTTGATTGTATCTATCATACGGTCCTCTGTTTAACCATATTTGCTGCTGGAGGCCATCTTGGATGATGATGTACTAACATAAAAATTACAAACATGGGAGAAAACCATCCATCGCTATTTTAAAAAAAGTTTGGTTCTAATTTTGTTAGTGCGTTCAGAGAAAAGGATCTGTGAATGCACTTATATAGGGTTCTATGTTAATCTACGTTGCCCGCTGGCCCCCATCTTTAACAAGGTTAGAACATGAAAATCACAAACACCGAAGGCGAACACCCAAGGACTATTTTAATGAAGTTTAGTCCCATTTGGCTCAGTAGTTTCAGAGGAGAAAATCTTTGAAATTCATTTCCCATAGGTTCCCTATTTTAAACTATGTCCCCTGCTGGTGAGCATTTTGGATAAGGTACTAACATAAAAATCCTAAACTTTAAGGGGACCACCCAAGAACTTTGATGATCAAGTTTGATTGGTTTCAGAGAAAAAGATTTTTGAATGCATTTCCCATAGTTTATACTTATTGACTGGTTATGAGGGAATAGTAAGTTTGTTGTCCCCGAGACCCTGACTATTGACCGAGGCGTAGCCGAGGTCAATAGTTAAGGGTCAAGGGGACAACAAACTTGCTATTCCCGAATAAACAGTCGATAAGTGTTTTATTATGCCGAAAACGCAAGATTTACAGCTCACTCATTTCTAGTATCTGTTTTATTAAAGTTTGTGTTCTTATTAAAGCATACACAATTACATCTATTTTCTTCAACAGTGTTCACTGTAATTTGCATAGCTAGTTTAGAGTTGTCACGCGGAAACAATGATTTCAGAGCATCCTGAATTATTACTTTACTGTAACAGGAATCTCACAAATGAGCAATCTACAAATATTTTATTCACAATTTTTAAATCATCCTTGAATAATAGTTCTCTCATTTCTCGTATTTTTCTTTCTTCAAACTTTTGTATTCTTATTAGAACATAAACATTTACATCTTTTATCATCAACAAAATTATTCTGCTGCAAAATGAATAGTGTTCACTGTAATTTGCATACCTAGTGTAGAGTTCTCACTTGGAAACAATGATGTCAGAGCATTCCGAATAATCATCAGACTTTTTATCCAATAGGAAAGCAAGAAAAAGTCCGGGAAAAATAGTCATACTGCCAGTCAATAGTCTGTTATGTTTAGTTTATCATCAATTATGTATATTTTGTCCTCATGTTACACTTTGTAAATTGTGTCTGAGTGTATCCAATAAATCTTGAAATCTTGGAAACTATTGACCGGAAAATAGTTACAAAATTGGAAAAGGTGAAAATAGTAATTTTATTTCAGAATTTTTAGTAGAAATGTTCATATACTGAGGTATAATAATGTCCTATATTCAACTATGTCCCCTTCTTGCGGACATCTTTGATTAGGTATGGTCCAAAAATCCCAAACATTGAAGGGGACCACTGAAGGACTATTGTGACTATGTTTACTGTAGTTCAAACTGGCCTAGTCGTTACACAGGAGATGATCTTTGAATGCAATTCACACAGGCCGCTATGTTTAACTATGTTCCCGTTGGCGGCCATTTTAAATAACAAAATACCGAAGTTACTGTTAATTCATTTCCTGCATATGCGCATTTCGACAACTTCTGTCTCATCAGTGCAGATAAAACCAAAATATTTGGAAGCTGATAGAGAACAAATAACCCAAAGGGTCTAAATACATGCAGCAAGGCCAAAATTCAGCTAAGGACAGAGCTTTGCATGAGGGAGATACTCCTTAGTTTTAAACAAAGTTTTGTAAAATTTAGATATTGCAAGTTTCAATAATATCGTTTTTTTGGGGTCAGCACCGAAGTACAGACTACTGGGTTGGTGAATACCCTCGGGGACTAAATGAGATAGGTATATAAAAATCACACATTTGTAAAAAGGGAACAACACCTAAGTGTAAGCCAAAATAGTATCCTGTGAAATATGATCCAAATGGAACAAATGTTATTGATATATCTATGAGATTTATTCCGTCTGGAGCTTATTTCATGAGGTGAGCAGTAAATACTTTCCAACTGGAGATTATTTCACGGAGTGAGCTATGAAATTTGTTCCTTTGGAACTTATTTCATGGCGGATAATATAAACCGTTACATAAGGACTATTTTGGCCATGTTTAGATCCATTTGACCGAGTGGTTTCAGAGAAGAAGATCTTTGAATGCATTTCCCAGAGGGTCCTTATTTTAAAGTATGACCCCCTTTGGTAGCCATTTTCGACTAAGAATGAACAATAACAAAAAAATCATAAAACTTTGAAGGCGACCACACAAGGACTATTTTAACCAATTTTGGTTCAATTTGACTCAGTATATCTTTGAATAAATTTCCCTTAAGGTTCCTATGTTAAACTATGTTCACCGCTTGTGATCATCTTGGATGAAGTGCAGACATAAAAATTATAAACTTTGAAGGGGACCACCCATGCAAGGAAAATATGATCAAGTTTGATTCCAATTGGCTCAGTGGTTTCAGAGATCGTTGATTTAAAAGTTAACGACGGACGGACGACGAACGCCAAATGATAGCAAAAGCTCATCTTGCTATAACCAGGTGAGTTAAAAAGCAACAACAATAGGAAAAGATACAAAAGCATTCAGAGAATATCCAGAAAATGGTACACCAACAGGATGAAATGTAAGGAAAAGGGCGCAGCAGCAAGTGTAAATCAGGAAAGATTAGATCAGAAAAGACTTGTTGTAGCAAACGACTTGGCGGTCAGGAAAGAACTTGCTTTAACAACAGACCAAAAGGTCGTCAGGAAAGGACTCAGCAACAGGCTAAAAGACTAAGGTAATGATACAACAACAGAAAAATGTTTTTGGAACAGACACAAAACAAGCGTGAATATCAGATACAATCACTACAAGCAACAACGTCAGTGATAAACACATCAGACAAAACTGAAAGAAAATGACAACAGGTGAAAAGACCATAGAAAACTAGAGAATGACATGCCCCCGCTCAAGGTTGAATCAAACTGGGATTTTTCAGTAATATTTGTGTCTGTAAGACACATATGATGCCCCCGCTAGACACATGTTATTCTAGGTTGCACAGATAAACTATGTACCCTCTATTACTTAAAAGTTGAACAATGTATATTTAAAAAAAAAATGAACCGAAATCAATATACATACCACATGCACATCTTCAATATACCGGTAGGTACAAATGAACTGCAAAATAAAAATTTCCTGGCATTAAAACTGTAGGAGGAGTTGTACGGACAGTCTGTGTACCCTCTATTAACAATTTACCCAATAAATGACCAAGTTCAACAATGTATAACTTTGACAAAAATCAACCAAAATCAAAATCCTTACCACATGCACATTTTCTATATAGGTGAAAAAGATCTGCAAAATAGAAACTTCCTAGCATCAAAACTGTAGAAGGAGTTGCTCGGACAAACTATGAGCCCTCTATTACTAAATCAACAAAAATGACTAAGTTCAACAATGTATAATTTCGACAAAAATTAACCAAAATCAAAATCCTTACCACATGCACATCTTCAATATAGGTACAACACATGTGCAAAATAAAAACTTCCTAGCGTCAAAACTGCAGGAGGAGTTGCGCAGACAAACTTTGTACCCTCTATCACAAAATCACCAAACCAGAGGCTCCCAGGAGCCTGTATCGCTCACCTGGCTTTCAGTTGCCACAATCAAGCTCACATTGTAACCAATATCTTGAACAGTATTTTTAGTCTGATCATGTTTTACTAAATTTCTTTGTTGGGCTTTTTTGACAAAAACCTTCTTGCTAAGGGCCAATTTCGACACCAGTTTTGAAGTTGAGACATCATTTTGTAAATGGCGGTAAACGACAATTTTTAACACCATATTTTAAGTTACGACATCAACACCTATTTAGAAACCAAATTTCATTGAAATCGGACAATGTTGAATTTTCCCGCCTTTTTGGCCCCAGTCAACAACAATTTTGAAATCCGGTTTTGAAGTGGCAACATCATTATCTGTTTGGAAACCAAATTTCATTGAAATCAGACAATGTTGAATTTTCCCACCTTTTTTGGTGGCCATTTTTAAAATGGCGGCCAATGATCAATTTTTAACATCGGTTTTGAATTTGCAACATCAATACCTATTTGGAAACCAAATTTCATTGAAATCGGACAATGTTGAATTTTTCCACCTTTTATGACGGCCATTTTGAAAATGGCAGTCAACGAATAATTTTCAACACCGGTTTTGAAGTCGCAACATCAATATCCACTTGGAAATCTAATTTCACTGAAATCGGACAATGTTGAATTTTCCCACCTTTTTTGGCAGTAATTCTGAAAATGGCTGTCAGCAAACAAATTTTAACATTAGTTTTGAAGTTGCAACATTAATATCTATTTGGAAACCAAATTTCATTGAAATCGGACAATGTTAAATTTTCCTATGTTTTATGGCGGCCATTTTGAAAATGGCGGTCAACAAACAATGTTATTAACATTTTTAAAACGGCCGTCAACAAACAATTTTAAGCATCGGTTTTGTAGTTGCCATACAATACCTATTTAGAAAACAAATTTTATTGAAATCGGACAATGTTGAATTTTCCCGCCTTTTTTGGTGGCCATTTTAAAAATGGTGCTCAACGAAAAATTTTCAATACCAGTTTTGAAGTCGCAATATCAATATCTACTTGGAAACCAAATTTCATTGAAACTGGACAATGTTGAATTTCCCGCCTTTTTTTGGCGGCCATCTTGAAAATGGCGGTCAACGAATATTTTTCTACACCAGTTTTGAAGTTGCCACAGCATGGCAAACATTTCATCAATTTACACTTAACCTTCATTTTCTATAGTTTTGGAAATAAAAGACGAAAAATATGAAAATTTCGAAAATTCTGTGTAAAAAGGGCAATAACTCCAACAAGGGTTTTTGGATTTTCTTCAAAATTTCAGGGTGGGTAGATCTTGATTTGCTAAACCTTTTTGCAATTTACACTTTACCTTTATCTGTTATCCTTTTTGAAATAAAAATTAAAATTGCAAAAAATTTGAAAATTTTACCGGAAAAGGGCTTTAACTCCGAAACGGGTTTTCAGATTTTCTTCAAAATTGCACATCATGCTTGTCATTTTAACTGGTGTCTGATTTTTGATATCTGTAACGGTTTTCAAGTTATTGGCCAAAAACTGCAATTTATTCTATTTTTAGCAATGGCGGTCATGTTGTTTGACCAGCCGACTAATCGAACACAATTTGAAACTGCATACCCTGNTGATGCTTCAGGCCAAGTTTGGTTACAATTGGCTGAGCAGTTTCAGAGGAGAAGATTTTTGAAATTGTTGACGGACGACAGACGGACGGACGATGGACAATGGACGACGGACGCAAAGTGATGGCAAAAGCTCACATGGCCTTTAGCTCAGGTGAGCTAAAATGACTAGGTTCAACAATGTATATTTTTGACAAAAATTAAGCAAAATGAAAATCCTCACCACATGCACATCTTCAATATAGGTACAAATGATCTCCAAAATAAAAACTTCCCATCATTTAAACTGTAGGAGGAGTTGCGCGGATAAACTATGTACCCTCTATGAAAAATCACTAAAAATGACTAAGTTCAACAATGTATATTTCTGAAAAAAATGCACCAAAATCAAAATCCTTATCACATGCACATCTTCAATATATGTACAAATGATCTGCAAAATAAAAACTTTCATGCATAAAAACTGTAGGAGGAGTTGCGCGGACAAACCATGTACCCCCTCGGACGGAAGGACGAACGGACGGAAAGACGGACGGACGGACAGGGATGAAACAATATGCCCCCTACTTATCGTCGCGGGGGCATAATGACACAACATGTGAACGGAACAGTAGGCGGGATGACTAATGAGCGGTAGTGTTGGGAATAATATACAACAGCAGAAAAGGAAGGAATTAACAACAGTTAGGACGAAAACTAGAGGCTTACGTGAGCCTGTATCGCTCACCTGCTTTAATTACCTGCTATCAGTGTACATATATTGTTTGTTTCATATGTGTCCAATGTTTAACTTAGATCTAAGTTGATGGCCATCTTGTATTTCTGATCGGCACTAAAAAGCAATTTTTTATCCCTTCATACCAATCAACATTGTTTCAAATTTGGTTTCATTTGGCCAAGTGGTTACTGAGAAGATTTTAACACGTTTTTCCAATAGGGTCCGATGTTAAACTATATCCTCCTGTTGCTTTCATCTTGGATGAGGTATGAACAAAAAAATCATAAATGTTCAAAGGGACCATCCAAGTACTATTATAACAAATTTAATCAAAATTGTTCAAGTGGTTTTAGAGAAGAAGATATTTTAATGCCTTTCCCATAGGGTCCCATGTTAAAACTATGTTACCTGGTGGTGCCCATCTTGGATGAGGTATCAACATGAAAATCACATAATTTGAAGAAGACCACGTAAGGACTATTATGTTCAAACTGGGACTAATTAGTCCCTGGTTCAAATTTAATCTCAATTGTTCAAGCAGTTTCAGATGAGAAAATCTGTGAAAGCATTTCCTATAGGGTCCAATTTTAAAATATGTTCCCCGCTGGCTGCCATCTTGGATGAGGTAGGAATATGAAAATCACAAAGTTTGAAGGAGACCATCTAAGCAGGCGGGGAAGTAGTTCACAAAAAATACCCCCCCCCCCTGTAAATTTGTTTACCTGTCATCTCCTCAAATAAACAAGATATGTGATGACACAGCCAAGGTGAAAAAAATAAAATTTGTAATATTTGCGGTATTTTTTTACATTTCACATACTATGTATCTTATGCTGCAACAATCGATGTAAGGAACAGATATATGAGAAATATACAAATGTCGTTGATTAATTCATAAAACATTGGTTTAAAACCACTCTATCTGATGGTCAAAACTGTATGATAAAAAAGAAATAAATCTAGCCACCCTCTAAGGACATTGGCGGAAACAAAATTAAGGAGCATTATCAAATATATAATTATGCATCGTATAAACCATATGAAATTGATTTCTGCATATGGCCTTTTTCAGGATCCACCTTTTCAAGTTTTTAAGTTGGGAGAAAATGGACCTTTCATTATACTTTTAGTTCGCGAGTGATTTGTACTCACTATGAAATAAATATATGGCGCAATTGAAGGGGAATGTATTACTTTAAGCATTTTCACTTCGTTATTTCAAGATTTTCGGACACGTATTAATTAGTACAAGGGTGGTTACTATATGGTATTCTTTTAGAGAGATTTGTTGACAGTTTCCTATTTATACAAAGTTGATTCCTGAAAGAAACCTCAGAAAGAATGCAAAGGAGATAAAAATTCGATCGTGTTTTGAACTTTTATTCTGGAGAAACGCTACAAAGGGCGGACATAAAAATTTGCACATGGATTAACAGTGATATTACCAATCCGTATATATACAAATTTTGGTCAAAATCGGAAGATGGCCTTTTTGGGGATCCACTTTGAAAGAAAGACACTAACTTGATCTTTTATGCCGATTTGTGTATCGTATTTATGCATCTGTACGTTCACCTGCGGCAGTTTACGTTGTTTTCATATAAATTCAAAATATAGGAATGAAAAATATTAGTATTTTTATGAGGTTTTCCGTCAGGAAAACTTTATATAGCTGTCGAAATTGAAATCCCGGGTAGGAATATGTCTTCACATGATTTTTTGGCGTCAAAATTGTCCATTTACTTGACGATATCTTTCCTAAAGTGACATTATACATGAATTTGTGAGGACATATGAGCATCCTGCAAAACGGGAATGAAAACAAAACTGGAATATATTTCTGCGGAAGGATCAATAATGTAAACAGGATGTATATAAAACAAAACTTGGTTATGTAACATATCACACAACATCACCTGTACAATCGAAATACACAACTTATGTAATCCGAGAATGTGTCCTGTGAAACAGGGTCCATGTGTTTTAGGGGAAGGCCATTTGATTTTTAGGGAGGGCTTGAGCGTTTTTGTAAATAAATAATTTAACCTTGGTGTCAGTTAAAATAAATATTCTAACCCTTCTTGTTATGAAACTAATTTCATCAACCGAAACTATACCGTTTGGAAGAGTGGAAAGATTTTCACGACAGAACAATTATGTAAAAAAAAGTACTTTAGCTTCAAATTGCTTGAAAATCGTATGACTACTGATGTTTCTTTAATTTGCATTATGAAGGAGTATTTGTTGATCTACTAAAAAAACAACTCGTATTTCAAATCTTCCTGGCCTAGTTATCCGTGATACTTTCGATTTGAAACAAACTTATTAGAAATATTGAAAATGGTTAAAAATTGTGTTTCACGCGCATGAACTGACGTTGTTTCACTTGTCATTTTGTAAGCATAGGTGAGTTGAGAAGTCGACAGTTAACCAGACCAGGCGGTTATCAAGAACGTCATTTGAATATATTGTATGGACTTCGTTGGAAAATTTTCACAGACTCCCGTCAAAATAATTCAGTTCAAAACGTAATGTATATGCACTGTTTGTCATCAAAATTGTACCCATCTCTCTCTCTCTCTCTCTGTATTTTCTTTGAGTATTTATTATTTTCTTTTAGATACCTACCATTTAGCTGACAAAAGAGTATACCATTTTTTTAACTAAACAGGGAAACCGAATAACAGTACTCTGTACTTTGATTTTTATTGGAAATAACTTTTATAATTATGCATCTAGGGTAAACAATCCAAAAAGTAACTTTTCTACCTCATTTAAACGAGAGCTCAATTTCTATTGTTCTATTTTAACCTCTTTCCCGCCTGCTAAGGACTATTATGTTCAAATTCAATCAAAATTGTTCTAGCAGTTCTAGAGAAGAAGATCTCTGAATGCATTCCCATAGGATCCAATGTTAAACTAACTTCCACGGGGAGCGCTATTTTTGTAATTTAAAGTTTATCTCTATCTTCCATCATTTTCAATATAAATGACAAGTATAAAAAAAATCGAAAAATTTAATGGAAATAGGACAATAACTCCAAGACGGGTTATTGGATTTTCTTCAAAACTGGAGGGTAGGTAGATCTTATCATGCTGACCATTTTGATTCTCTCAGATTCTTTATATCTTTTACGAAAGGATATGGAGTAAATGAACATGAGACCATAACACATCTGTTAACTCCAACTGCAATACCTTTAATGAGCTGTATGGCCATTTCGGAAATTACATGTAATTCCTAATCAGCAGCACTTTAACCCAAAAATAGGAAACTCATAATTTCAGAAAATTTTCTAAAATGCATATACCCAAACGAGAAATCCGAATAATCAGTAATATCAAATATAGCTAAGAACAAAACTACGTTGGAGGGAGATAAACCTTAGGTTTTATAATTTACACAAATTTAGATAATAGTTATTGAAAAAAGTGTACACATGAGATATTATCTCGTGTAGAAGTACACCATGTCTAAGAATAAAGAGCATACATCTCTAACACGGGGAATTATTTTACCAACTCCACACTGTAATGGTCTGTAATACATCTGTAATGGTTTTTGAGTTATAAGCAAAAATAGCAATTTACCCCTATATTCTATTTTTAGTATCAGCGGCCATGTTGTTCGGTCTTCGGACTTAATATTCACAAATTTGAAAGAAGTTACCCTGGTAATGATCCAGGCCAGGTTTACTTAATATTGGGCCAGCAGTTTTAGAGGAGAAGATCTTTAAAAAAAAAGTTAACGCGGACGACGCCGACGCCGACAGACGCCAAGTGATGGCAAAAGCTCACACGGCCCTTTGGGCTTAAAAGATACTGCAATGGATAAAAGGCAGAAAAGCTCAAATGAATTCTTTAACTATTCACATCCGTATACAAAAGCAAAAATAAGAAAAGCTGGAAGAACAATAATTATTTTAAAATATAATTGTGTTTTTCACATTTAATGTAAAAAAAAAATCTGTCCACAATAACAGAATTATGTATGATGGATGAAGTTTACAAAATTTACATATTGCAAACCAACAAGAAGAAATGAAGTGTTAGTGACTTGTCATATACATTGCAAAATTGTTTCAACGATGCGGCGTAACTTAAAACTTTGCCAATTTTGATCCAGACTCAAGCACATTTTTGGTCGCTAGCTTGAGTCTGGGTAATTTTGAACGCCACTAATAAACACTGAAAGGATATGGAGTAAATGTAATTGAGACATAGCCACTACAAATATACAGTGAAACAAAGCAATGAAACAAGGCTTTAATTGTTTTCTTCACCTTGAAGTCACCATGAGGCCAATACATACTCCTCCTTGCCAACCAAACTAAACAGGAAGTTGTATGCTCCCTTCAACATGTAAAAATGCCGTGTCAAATTCTTAGTCACTATCAACGTCTACAACAGGATTTTCATTAACTATGAAAATAACCATGGTAATAGCAAAGTATTCTTCTGCTGTCTAACTTTATTAAGCAGTGTCCATCTGAACCATCAGTTTTTGCATCTAAGTGACCAATTAGATCAAAAGACACGAGAAAAACAAAATCCAAGCACAAAATTTTCAATTGTCACTGCAGTTAGTGTTAAAAAAGAATTGAAATGAGGTCTATGTGGAGGAGGAAAAAAATTAAACTAGAAATACTGTGAGCATAGCTCACTAAAAGATACCCCTACCCACATAAGATACATGGATGGGTAGTGTTCAGGTATGGCTATTGTGAATCCATAAAATTTGTCAAAAGGAGGTGCACTTTAACCTTACCCGATAAAGAATATCTGAAGATTTTCATCAACTTCTATTCCATGGTTTAGTACGACTTGCTGATTGCATACTAGTACGCTCTTCCTACAATGAAAATGTATGGCTAATACCATCTATGGCTATGGGAAACCCCCAAAATTGTTCAGATCAAAATCTAAAATGGGAGGTACACTTTGGCATCAGTTGATAAAGATTCTTTGAAAGTTTCAACAAATTCCCTTTAAAGGGGTTAGGAAGAGTTGCAGACAATGCATGTCTAAGTCCATGTATGGCTATGTGAAGACCCCCAAATTGGTAAAATCAAAATCAAATCTGAAATAAGAGATGCACTATGGCATCATGTGATTAAGATTCTCTGAAAGTTTCATCAAGTTCCAGTCATTTGTATAGGGGGAGTTGCTGATTGCATACAGACCATTCTTTGAATGCATTTCACATAGGGCCCTTATGTTAAACTATGTCCCTTGCTGGCGGCCATCTTGGATGAGGTACGAAAATAAAAATCACAAACTTTGAAGTAGATCACCAATGGACTATTGTGACCAAGTTTGGTTCCCTTTGTCTCATTAGTTTCAGGGAAGAAGATCTTTGAATGCATTTCACATAGGGTCACTGTGTTAAACTATGTTTCTCCCTGGCGGCCATCTTTGATGAGGTATGAACATAAAAATCACAAACTTTTAAGGGGACCAACAATGAACTATTGTGACCAAGTTTGGTTCCAATTGGATTAGTACTTTCAGAGAAGACGATCATTTTTGATTGCATTTCACATATAGTCTTTATGTTAAACTATGTTCCTCGCTGGCGGCCATCTTGGATGAGGTACCAACATAAAAATCAGAAACTTTGAAGAGGATCACCAATGGACTATTGTGACTAAGTTTGGTTCCAATTGGCTCTGTAGTTTCAGAGAAAAAGACACTGACCATTCTGTTTCGTTTTTAGATTTACTTCTGGAGTTTGACGACAGTGGCAACCTCAGCACAAGGATTTATGACAAAAGAGACGCTTTCAATTTTGATATTGTTATTTTTCCACACCTCGACAGTAATATTCCGTCTTCCCCAGCGTATGGAGTATATATTTCTCAATTATTCCGTTACGCTAGAGCATGTATTCACTATCAAGATTTTTTTTGCAACGAAACAGATGTTTAATTGGTAAGCTTTTAAATCATAGCTTAAATGCAGATTAAAAGTTTTTCTCAAGAAATTTATTGGACGATATCCAGATTTGATTGATAAATATTCAATTCCAATATCCAATTTTATTGAAGACGGTTTTCTTTAAGTTTTGGCTTCTTCCTTGAGGTTTGTTTTTATACCACTTTAGTGTGATTTGTGCATTTTACCTGTATCATGAGACAAGGCTTGTACATTGAACAACAAAGACATTTCATCTGTGTGAAAAAATGTAATGTTTTGACAATATTATGGCTTTGACATTTAACACTATCTGGGCACACAAAAGCTAAAGTTTGTTGTCATATACGCGGGAGGTTGATGCATCATTAAACCTGGTTTAACCCACCATTTTATTCATAAAATGCCCGTTCCAAGTCGGGAATATGACGGCTTGCCAAATATGTACTGTGTTTGGTTGTGTTTCCTTGATTCTTTCGTATGTTATACGGATTTTCCTTACTGGTATCTTCCTTTGTTTTGTTGTCACTTTTATTTATTACAACTATGGTGGTGTGGAGTCTCTCTATTTTTTAGTTAGTCTGTTCTGCAGGTGGACTTGTCCCCGAGAGCACCAGAAAGTAGTAGCATTATTAATTTATTGTATGAACCACAATAAATAAAGAACATGTCGGATGGGACGTCGACCAGATTACCAAGGTCCTACCCAAGGGTAACAGAACGGAACACTGTGACCAATAATATATGTGTCCCGGAGAACATCCTACGGGATACCACAGACTTGACTTACCCACAGCAAGAAGGTAACTACTATTTCAAACTGAAACCGTGAACAGTAAATCTTGTTGATTGCGTTAAATCTCCTTATTCACACGAACTGACACCAAATATTTCTACTAGTAAACATAAAACTGGTAAAAACACTAGATATAAAAGTGTAATATGTTAATTACCTCTCTAGATTTCCAAGGTGAATTTACCGGCCGTAAATACGTTACCAAAGCTTATGAACCCCTGGATTGTTCAACAAAAATGTCATTTATGGAATCGAATGTTCTCTTTGTGGTCTTTTGTATGTTGGTCAAACTCGTCAGTCACTTCGGAGTAGGATGAACCAACACAGGTATGATACTAAAGATCCACAATATCGGATGCTTTACAACCATTTTAATCAACCTGACCATGATCCTGCTCTTTCAATGAAGGCGCGGTTAATTGAAAAAATATACCATCATACTAATAGTCCTGTACTTAGTACACCATAAAGGACAGACAGAGAATTTTACTGGATCAAAGAACTAGGCACTGCTATGCCATATGTGTGTACCAACAATAGAACAATCCGTAGTCATGGCACTTGGACTTACAATCGTCCTAATGTAAAAAGGGCAGCTAAATGTAGGTCACAGTCGAAAATGTACCAGATCAATTGTCCTACCTTCAACATCCACTTGGACTCCATTTTATCAGAACGATTTTATTTTCCTTACCTGTATCGTTCTTTGAAAAAACTACGAGACTATAGTGTAGATCAGAGTGGTGTTAATCCACTGACTCCACAATATAGACTCTGCAGTTTTATATGGGATGTAGCACAATTTAGACTGTTTAAACCTGTCAGGACTGAAGAATTACATAACAGCAACAGAAAATTTTACATATACATGTACCATTTAAGAACAAAAGTATTGACGCTATTAATCTAAGCAATATACTTAATCACTTAGTCAGTGCTTTAGTTTTTTGTGTTGTCTTGTTAAATCTTAATTTTGTCATCGTCAGTGATGTTTATGGTACCGATTTGTCCCTGTCCATGTTTGACTCTAAAGTGATTACAAAAGCTTTTCAAAATTTCACCTTGGTACTGTTTTAGGGTTAGAGAAGTTACAATTGGTTTTGTTTCGGGTTAGAATATGACAATAACCAATCAGTAACCTAACAGATCTTTCAAAACATATGCCTCACTGACATGTCAGTAAGCGGGAATGGACTCTAACCATTCTACCTAAACAAGTCGCTCATGTGTAAAATGTAGGTAATAGACAGCATCCGAAGCACGCATTGTTGTTGTCATCCCAAAATGCATCATACATACCAATATTGTTGATGTGGGCCATGTCAGTTAGCGGGAATGGACTTTAACCATTCTACCTAACCAAGTCGCTCATGCGTAAAATGTAGGTCAGAGACAGCATTCGAAGCATGCATTCCAGTCGTCATCCAAAAAATGCATCAGTCATACCAATATGGTTAATGTGGGGCATGTCAGTAAGCGGGAATGGACCTTAACCATTCTACCTAACCGGACGCCGACGCGGACGCCGACGCGGTAGCGGACGCTAGAGGTATCACATAAGCCTCCCTCACGTCGTGAGGTGAGCTAAAAAATGACAGAGCTTTAAATATATAGCCTTAGCATATACATCTACCTATTTTACTAACAAAGTACAAAGGGTAACACACGATACTACACTGACGAACAGGTAATCAGCATGCTGGAATTTCTCATTGACAACATATTTGTCTAGTTCGGAGGCAAAGATTCCAACAAACAGTCTGCATTCCAATGGATACGAATTATGCTCCTCTCTTAGCCAACCTGTTTTTGTTCACTTACGAAACAGAATTTCTGCAAAATTTGGTCAAACAAAATAAAATTAAAGTGGCTAGATCCTTTAATTACTCATACAGTTATATTGTCTGGTCGCTTAATATTAGTAAATTTGCCAACTATATTCCATAAATATATCAACCAGAACTGGAAATAAAGGAGACTACAGACACTGACCATTCTGTTTCGTTTTTAGATTTACTGCTGGAGTTTGACGACAATGGCAACCTCAGCACAAGAATTTATGACAAAAGAGACGATTTTAATTTTGATATTGTAACCTCCCACACCTCGACAGTAATATTCCGTCTTCCTAAGCGTATGGAGTATACATTTCTCAATTAATCCGTTACTCTAGAGCATGTATTCACTATCAGGATTTTTTGCAACGACACAGATTGTTAAGCTTTTAAATCAAGGCTTCTTTAAATGCAGATTAATAGTTTTTCTCAAGAACTTTAATGGACGATATCCAGATTTGATTGATAAGTATTCAATTCCAATTTCCAATTTTATTGAAGACGGTTTTGTTAAAATTTTGGCCTCTTCTTGAGGTTTGTGTTTATACCACTTCAGTGTGATTTGTGCACCGAGTGACAATAACATTTTACCTGAATCATGAGACAAGATGTGTTATGGTTTCATGTTCATCAACTCCATATCCTTTTGTAAAATATTGTACATCTAACGACAAGGACATATCACCTGTGTGAAAAAATGTAATGTTTTGACAATATTATGGCTTTGACATTTAACATAATCTGGGCACACAGAAGCTATAGTTTGTCGTCATATAAGCAGGAGGTTGATGCATGATTAAACCTGGTTTATCCCACCATTTTTTTTATAGAATGCCCGTTCCAAGTCGGGAATATAACGGCTCGCCAAAATTGTTCTGTGTTTGGTTGTGTTTCCTTGATTCTGTACATGTCGTATGTTATACGGATTTTCCTTACTGGTCTCTCCCTTTGTTTTGTTGTCACTTTTATTTGATTACTCCTGCTCCACATGGTATGCCGATGTTTTACTACTTTTGAAATAAACTTAAAATTGCCAAGAATAAAGACGTCAGATTTATAAAAATATTAAGGTCCTTGATCTAAAGAAAACTGTCGAGCGTTGGTTTTCTTAACATCGAAAACATAGTAAAACAACGAAGACTTGGTCAAGCTCATAACTTACTGAACAACACTTTCCCATAATATTTGAAAGATAATTTTAGAAAGGTAAATGACCATCCCGGGTATAAGACTAGATCAAGCCAGTTTAATTTCATATAACCAAAACTTGAAGACGTGACATCAACGCCAGATTTCTTCAGTGCTATTAAAGATAAGAACTCGTTCCCTGATAGTATTAATGGAATGAAGAATCAAAATGCATTCAAGTTTGCTTTTCTAAATTACTTTAGAATAATTACATTTGCTAATAATAAATGTTTACTTCATTTCAAGAATAAGCATTGCCATATTTCCTTCTTCCTTTTTACATATTAAACACTCCAAGAACCCATTTGAAATATTAAAACATGTTCAGGAGTTTATCATCGGGATGATTTAAACTTATGATAATTGAAATATTTTATTTTATCATTTTTATTTTTAATTTTTCATCACGAATCCCTAAATGAATTTGACCTTTTACCCCAGGAACTTTTCAAAATCAAATACCTTTCAAATACCTCAACCAGAACAAGGAGACGTAAGCAGAGGACCCCTTAACAGAGATAATGAATCGTTAAGGCGACAGCTCGAAGATCAGAAAAAAATAAAAAGAAAAGAATAAAATGGAAAAGAATAATAAAAAACACGAAGTGCCAAACGACAGCGATGCACCAAGTAAAAAAGGCAAAAGGGCTACTAAGGCTATTGAGATTTTCTCTCACAAAATCGTATTGCTGTGCGAAAAATTAATTATCGGGTTAAGATCACAACTTTCCATTTTTTATTGTAAAAAGAAATTATTATATTATAGATATTTATAAGCATAAGAGCAAGTAATAATAATGCACAAAGTTTATTTGATACTTTAAGAGGATGAAGCAAGGTGTAAGGTCTTAGACAAGGTATACAAATAAATAGGAATTGGTATAACAAGAATTACTTAAAGGAAAAAAGTGAACAATTACACAAAAATTAGAAAGCTTTTTAAGGCAGTCGTCCTTCAGCAATGATAACAGTTCAATTAAGACAGAAAGATGAGCAAGCGAAAGACCAAAGTGAAGGTTAAAAAAATGAAAATCATAGTGATGGAATGGCAAAAAATCTGAATTTAGTTTTCAGTGACGTAGTTTGTGACATGTCAAATTTTAACTACATGTTTGGAATGCAATAAGGGTAGTTATATAAGCTAAATACCGAACTCACTGTAAATTTAATTTCTTCATTTGGCCATTTTGACAACTTATGTCTGTTCAGTGAAGATAAAATATAAGAAGCAATTATTAAAAATGATGAAAATAAATGGTTTGAGAGGGTTACAGATATGGAAAAACGAGTAATAAATAAAAAGTACCGAAGTTACTGTGGATTTATTATATGCATATGCGCATTTCGACAACTTATGCCTCTTCAGTGCAGATCAGATCAAAACACTTGGAAATCCATAAACCGAAATATGCGTAGAGCCTGATAGAGAACCAATTACCAATAGGATCTAAATAGAAAAGCCAAAATCAGCTAAGGACAGACCTATGCCAGAGGGAGATACTAGTACTCCTTAGTTACGAACAAAATTTACGACAAAGATCGATGGACCGATAAAGGTTAGCAAGAAAACAACTAACAGAAAGTACAAGAAAATGAAGTACTGGTAATTGAAAGGTTGTTAGAGGTTTTGGAAGCAGTAAAGATAAGGAGAAGCTGAGATCAAAGAGTATGAACTAGAATGATGGACATAAAATAGATTTCGAGGAGAAGAACAGACTAGACAAAGAAGAAATTAAATTTAAATCAAAGGTAACGACAGGAAACGTTCCGTTGCACGCGGAACGCGGAAATAAGTAGTTTATTGACGAGTAGTGAATTCAGATCATGACAAAATTGTAAATGAAGATGAAACAAAAGGGTGCTGGCAGATGGAAATGATTTGGAATGTACTGTAGAGAAAATAGAAGCGAAAGCTTCTTGGAAGACCTTGGCAGTGCTGACTATGGAGAGGAAATGAAAGGGAAGTATACTCCAGAGATGATGGAAGAGATACTGTAGATAAAGTGGAAAAGAATGATACTACAGAAAAATATCAAAAAAACAAAACAAAAAAACAAAAAAACAAAAAACATAGAAGATATTGATGAACTCTTTTCGTTAAACAAAGTAATATTTTACAAAATCACCTTTCTTTTATGACGATTGCGATCGCAGTAGATAACTAATGTCTTTTGTCATTTTATTGTTTATCTGGTGCAGTTCCCTGGTTGATTGTGACATGTGCTTGTAATGTTCGGCCATTGTAAGTGTTTCCTGTTATTTTTCCTTCATTAATTTATACACATAAGTAGACATCAAAGTCTTGTGCACAATGTGACATTTATTTTTTTTCTATATTCATAATCTGAAATATGTATACTTTAGATATTGTACATTACAGAACGGGAAATTGGTCTGTTATCAGCTGAATATTGTTACTTATGAAAAAAAAATTGTACTGACACAAAAATAGAAATATTGCAGCGCATATAGCTTTAATATGTTTAATCTCAAAAGCAGAAAAATAATTATTTTTCAAAAATTTGTTAATCCAATAAACCAAAATCGCAAAGTCCATTTTTTCATAATTATCAGTGTTGCACCAACTAATTTTCAACAAAAGGATTTAGGAGCCAGGCAAGATTTCAATGCCACTGATGTACGATGACGGAAAATTCAGATTAGTATTATCAAACAACAAGTTCGCCTTGCAGGTGTAAGGGAACGACCATTTGATTTTTATGGGGGGGGGCATGGTCAAATTTTAAATAAAAAGGCAGGACGCCAAAAATCTAGAAAAAATAACCAGGACAGTACTTGTCCTGAAAAAAATGCAGGATGGTAGATTTGGTTGTATAATTTTGCGTAAGCGCG
>MJUU01021646.1:122870-147620 GCA_002080025.1 Modiolus philippinarum
ATCTTTTGTTTTTTATTTGTGTTTTTAGTGCAGTTCCCATTTGTATTGTGGCATTGAAATGTAAATTTGGGCCATTGTAGGGGTTGACTTTTATCTTTTGTTTTTTATTTGTGTTTTTAGTGCAGTTCCCATTTGTATAGTGGCATTGAAATGTAAATTTGGGCCATTGTAGAGGTTGACTTTTATCTTTTGTTTTTTATTTGTGTTTTTAGTGCAGTTCCCATTTGTATTGTGGCATTGAAATGTAAATTTGGGCCATTGTAGGGGTTGACTTTTATCTTTTGTTTTTTATTTGTGTTTTTAGTGCAGTTCCCATTTGTATTGTGGCATTGAAATGTAAATTTGGGCCATTGTAGGGGTTGATTTTTATCTTTTGTTTTTTATTTGTGTTTTTAGTGCAGTTCCCATTTGTATTGTGGCA
Organism: Modiolus philippinarum; assembly: GCA_002080025.1. Taxonomy (NCBI): domain Eukaryota; kingdom Metazoa; phylum Mollusca; class Bivalvia; order Mytilida; family Modiolidae; genus Modiolus; species Modiolus philippinarum. The sequence continues at coordinate 123,292 of MJUU01021646.1, forward strand.
TTGAAATGTAAATTTGGGCCATTGTAGGGGTTGACTTTTATCTTTTGTTTTTTATTTGTGTTTTAGTGCTGTTCCCATTTGTATTGTGGCATTGAAATGTAAATTTGGGCCATTGTAGGGGTTGACTTTTATCTTTTGTTTTTTATTTGTGTTTTTAGTGCAGTTCCCATTTGTATTGTAGAATTGAAATGTAAATTTGGGAAATTGTAGGGGTTGACTTTTATCTTTTGTTTTTTATTTGTGTTTTAGTGCAGTTCCCATTTGTATTGTGGCATTGAAATGTAAATTTGGGCCATTGTAGGGGTTGACTTTATCTTTTGTTTTTTATTTGTGTTTTTAGTGCAGTTCCCATTTGTATTGTGGCATTGAAATGTAAATTTGGGCCATTGTAGGGGTTGACTTTTATCTCATGTTACTTTTTTAAATTAAGTAAAAAGTCTGGCAAATATCCCTAAAAGTAACAGATACCATAGAATCCGAGAAGACACAACTCTTGTAATGGTATGTTTACTAAAAACTAATCGCAAACAGACAAACATAAAGATCGCCAAAATAGACGATAATTCGTGGAGCAAACAAAAGAAAAAAAATTATGGTAGGGAGAAAGATGCAAAAATGCAGGAATATATCACCACCATAAACTAAGCAACAAAGAAGGTTTCGCCTTTTTTAGGGATACTTCAAATTTTGAATTCAGATTCCGTTTATTTTCAAGCTTCCGTTGACTCTTCAGACTTGCAACGAAACAAAGCTTGCTTACTCCGTTGGTAAATTAGTTCTGGACAACCATTACCTAGTCAACAAAATGTAAGTAGTGGTATTGGACTAACAGAATGCAGTCAGTGTTTTGAATCGACGAGTGAGAATTTCAGCAGACAATTTCGTATTTGTAGTTGATGAATCTCTTTTTCTATGTTCAATCTTACACAATTATGTGATTTCAGAGTTATTAAAATGTTATAATTACACACACACGCAAAAAAAAAATAATAACAAATAAAATAATTATATAAAAGCAATGGTTCTCCCACCATTTAACAAATACACGTTGCATTTGATGGTTGTGGTTTAATGTAGGCGTTCCTTCGTTGTTTCCGTATGGGAGTGTAAACTAAAAATTTGACTGACGACTGATTTTGCTTACTCATTTGCCCTGAACCTAAAGACTATTTTGAAAAGAAATTGGTGATAAACTTGTTCATTTAAAGCAAGAAAATAAATTATGACTTTAGACACCAGCTAGTAGTAGTTCAATAGTTAATTTTGTAGCGATTCCTTCTCTGTTAATTAGGGGACAATCGATAAAAAAGAATACAATCTTCGTTCGGAGGATCACAACTACGTTTTATGTTTACCCTTTTAAGATTAGCATTTAATATTTGGCAACTTTGTGTCATTGTGACTGTTAGTCCCCGAGGGTATCACCCACCAAGTTTCCAGTACTTCAATGCTGGGCCGATTTTGTTTGAAAACTTGCAATATCTAAATTTTAGAAAATTATGTTCAAAACTAAGGAGTATCTCCCTCTTGCATAGCTCTGTCCTTTGATGATTTTGCTTTCCTTTTTATATCGCAAGGGTAATTTGTTCTCCATCAGTTTTTACACATATTTTGGTTAATGGATTTCCAAATGTTTTGATTTTATCTGCATTGAAGAGACACAAGTTGTCTAAATGCGCAAATGCAGAAACAAAATTTACAGTAACTTCGGTATTTTGTTATTTATTACCACTGGGTCGATGCCTCTGCTGGTAGAATGTTAGTCCCCGAGGGTATTCATCAACCCGGCCGGTAGCCAGTTCTTCGGTGCTGGCCCGAATATCAAGTTTATTTGAAAACTTGCAATATCTAAATTTTAGAAACTTGAGTTCAAAAATAAGGAGAATCTCCCTCTTTCATAGCTCTGTCTTCAGATGATTTTCGCTTTCCTTTTTAAGATCGTATTGGTAATTTGTTTTCTGTCAGCTTTTACATATATTTTTGTTTATGGTTTCCAAATGTTTCGATTTGATCTGCACTGAACAGACATATGCAGAAACGAAATTTACAGTAACTTCGGTATTTTTTTATATATATAAAATCAATTTTTCGGTCACTATGACGGAAATAATGTTGGGGTGTTTTATTTTTTTAATAAAAATGTTAAGTATCAGTCCGTCAAAGAAACAGGCAAAGTGCATTGTTGCGGTGGCACATTGAGGAAAAACGCATACTTTTGATGTTTGATTTTAATATAACTAACCAAGAAAACAGCATTTTGATAGATAAAACTTCTGTGTTATTTTTTGTTGTTTTTTTTTAGCTTTTAGCGTCAAAAATTTAGTTACATTGTACAGTGAAAAGTACGGGAAAGGTTTCCCGCCATTTCATCTCGATATAACCAGTCAAAAAATATCCTGAGACCTAACACATGTTCGAAAGTAAAAACGTTTTCGGATGTGTTTTTATGACCAAATGACCACACCTAAGCCAAAAAATATTTTTGATGTGCCGCCCACTGCCTGACTCTATAACTGGAATACTACTTAATATTTCTAGAATATCCAGTTTGTTCTTTTATAAAATTCAATATTCCAAGTTACGCGCAACTTTCTGGAAACGACAACAACCCCTGGATCCTTGGTAATGCTGAAAATGTTTCAACATTTTTTAAATCCAATATTCAAAGTTGATATTTTTCCTAAAAGATTTCATGAATATATGCTATCCATATTTTCATGATATCCACGATATCCTTACTAGTGACAATCCCCAGTTTTTTTTATTATGTAGACATCATATACCCACAAGAACTGAAATTTAATTAGGATAACAATGATTCCAAATACTGCCCTTTTCTGGTATTGACTCTGGTAAAATAAAACTAAAATATTTGTTAAAAGGGATGATTTTGATTTCACTATTACCGATTTCCCTTTTCTTGACGGCAAAGTTCCTCTAGCTCCATCATGCTGTGTGTACATTTCTCAACTAGTACGATTCGCAAGCGAGTGTTCTACTCTTGAAGATTTTAATGAACGTAACCTTACTATCACAGCCAAACTTTTACAACATGGTTACAGATTACAAAAGTTGTTGAATACATTTAAAAAGTTTTATAACAGATATGAATATTTAATATCTAATTATTGCGTTACTCGCTAAAAGCTTATTACTAAGGGCGTTTCTAATCCTCGTTTTTACCGTTATGTTGTTAAAGATTAAAAATCAAGATAAGCTGCGACGTAACTTACATTCTTTACGTAATAGGGGATATTGACAAGAAACTCTGCTTGCATCTGTTAAATTGGCTTTGATATCTAGTGTTCTGAAAATTTTACATACATACTCACTGATACTGTCAATGTCTACTGAAATTTATGATGATTCTTGACCAAATCCTTCGGGAAGGTTTGAATGGTGATTGAAAGGATATGGAGTAAATGCAAATGAGACAAAGTCTCTACAAATGCATGGTAAAAATTAGCAAAGGAACAACGATTTTATTGTTGTTGTTCACTTTGACCTCACCATGAGGCCTTCAACAATGAGCTTTGGTCATACCTCATAGTAAGTTCAAGACGGCTCTAGCACCGGTTTGAGCGGAATGTTTTGCTGATTGTCGAACAACGCTACTTCATGTCTTTTCCAGTCATGGATGCGGGATTGTCAACAAACATTAATTTAACTGGCAAAGTGCTCTTACAATCACTGTCATCCGTTGCCACAAAAGCGCTAGTGTCTTAAACTAGTGGACGGTTACATTATATAGACAAACACAGGGCACTCATCAAGTCGACTGTAAGAAAACATGGCACCATAAAATACTGAGATGTGTGCACTTTAAACAGGTGGTCAGAATTACATTTCGAAATTACAAAAATAAAAACCAAAATTTGATAGTATGATAATGTATATCCATATGAGAAATTCTCACACGAAAATGTTTGAGTGATTTTTCTTCCGTAGTGCGACAGTGTTTTACCAGCAGACTAGGCTCTTTGAGGTAGCTGGCAGATTAGCGGCGAGCACCCCTTGACCCATCTTTCAAAATTATGTATTGTCATTTTCTCTCCTTTCAAGATTGTGGTCATGGAGTTAGTAGTCCACCTGTTTTGGGTTTTATTCGTTTGTTTATTATACTATTGGGAAACGGGACAGATAAAGGGGAGGTTTGGGTACCCATAATATTTTACAAAAGGATATGGAGTAAATAAACATTAGACCATAACACATGTGTTAACTCCAACTGCAATACTTTTAATGAGCTGTATGGCCATTTCGGAAATTTATTCCTCATCAGCAGCACTAAAACCTGTTAACATAAACCTGTTTAACCATACCGCTGGCTTTTGCTAGTGCCGGTACCAAGTCCGGCTGTCCCGAGTTCCTATCGATGTTTACGTTTGTCTTTTGTCTTTTTTTCTGTTTATTTCCCAGGCAGATTGTGTCATGTAATTATAATTTTCAGCCATTGTAGATGTTTCCTGTTGTCCCTTTTATTTCATTTGCTAGGGAGAATTCCAAATATAAATAGGCCTTGATATTTTCAGGAATTTAATTAAAAACTCATAAGTCAACAAATCGAAAATTACAAGCAAATGTTTTATTCAAGTAAAATATTTAAAAGTCTGGTTGCTAATTCACAAATTAAATTGAAAAAAAAAGAAAGTAACAAAATAAAGGAACAAAATGAAAATAGTTAAACAATGACTATCCAAACACAAGAAAGACAAAACAAAGCTGTTCCTTTTTGGGAATTTCAGTAAGTTTATCAGAGTTAAAATGTAAAGGTTTTAGAAATGAATATAGTGAGAATATTTGTTTTAATACTTTAATTAAAACTGTTTCGGAAAGTACATGCATTGCTGGAACATAGATATGGGAAATAAAAAAATCTTAAGTGGTTTGGGAAAACACCAGGGGAATATGCAAAATTAAAAATTGTCAGTCTTTAGAAAATTTAGGGCATTTTCTAAAATGGGACTAGTCTAAGAATCAAATTCCTGATTTTGCATTCGGGTCTGAATTTTTCTTTTGTATTTTGGTTGTCGTTTTGTTTTCCGTCTGTTTGTTTTTGTTTTATTTGCATGATATGATTTTGACTTGGAGAAATACACCAGATTTGAACTTACCTTTATGTACAAGGGAAACGGCTTGTATTCTGGTGTTGTTTATTCTTTTTATAAAGTCTCCCTTATATGTGTCTCCTTTGCAGTGTATTAATTTGGAAACTCTTTACCTCTTTATTGATAGTGTGGTTGTATGTTAGATACCAGCATTTGTGCAATTCAGTTAATTAAACATATTTCAAGACTGACCTCATTTTGACGGAAATTGATACCTCGATCGCCTCGTAGTCCGGCTTTCACTATAGGTAAAAACTGTCTCTTTCATATAAGTTACAAATTTAACGCCTCCTCATTTTTAATTTTTTGTGCTGATGATGCAAAATCTGCTGAAATGACAATTCAGGCCATTAAAATTAATTGCAGTGCTGCTATGGTGCGATTGCAATCTTAACTTTAAATTATAAATACTGTATTTTGATACCCATATACTGAAGAGATCAACTGTCTTATGTCGCCAATGTGCAGTTTTATATAATTAGGAATGTGAAAGCCTTGACACATACGTTTCCCCAAATTTAATATAGGAAATTAATCACTTTATCAATAGGAACATGAAACCAATGTGTAATTAAATACATTAAAAAAAATGAAATTGATGATGATAAAGTTGAAAGTCACGTTTTTCGAACTGAGGAGTCCAAAAACTTTTTTGATTTATATATTGGGATCTCTCTCTCTCTCTCTCTCTCTCTCTGTGTGTGTGTGTGTGTGTGTGTGTGTGTGTGCTTATCAATTTTATTCGGTCCGTATGGAAAGTTTATCAAGCCCCTGAGCTTTTAAGGTACACAGTTTTCTCTGAAATTTTATTCATGGTGTAACACAAAGACGATAGTGACAGCACAATCTTTCCAATGTTTAAATAGGTAAATGGAATCCACCTGAAAGCAACTTTGAAAATGTAGAAACTTTATCATGCAATAAAGTCCTGTATCATGAAAAGAAAGCATTGAAAGAACGATAACATAAAGATAATATGATTATTAAAGCGCTCTAGTTGTCATCAAGAAAGATTGGTGAGGGCAGACGACATTTATTTGATTTCAGTTTCTATGATAAAAAAAAGATTCCGACCCAACAAGGAAATTAGGATTACCTTTGCTGAAATTAATGAAAATTTTGATGATAAAACTATCAATATTTGCTTCTAGAAATTGTAAACCTTGAAGATGTTACTTCTAATAATATCAACAAGAAAGATTTGCAATGAAGCACTGCCATACGGCGAAAATTTGCTGTAAATCTAACATTGTTTTTCACATTTAAGCGTTGTTAAAATTATTTATTGAAGAATAATGCTTTATTATATTCTGCTGAAGTGAAATATCCAGGTTAATTGCTTACCTTGACGGTCGGATATGAGACCGTATCCCCGTGATAGCAAAATCACAATTTTTAAATGGTTCTAAAGGAAAATAATAGCACTTCTAGCAGAATATAATAGTTATTGGGACTTCACAAAGGATACGGATTCATATTTCCTGTCTGTGCCCGATATTCCCTTCGCCTGACGGCTCAGGGGATATAAAACACAGACAGGGAATATGAACGCGTATCCCTATGAAGATTCCCAAATAACATAATATAATACCCTTGTACATCGCAAGGCAAGGGCTTTTCCAATTTAAAATCGTTTAAAAGCAACATATTTTGTATTAGATCAATAAAAGATTTTTGCAAAGGAAGACTTTTGAATAGAACAGATATTACTACGACTATTCTCTGTAAATAATTCATAAACAAAGTCGGTGACCTCAATTTTGCTTTATTAGTCCCAACTGGCGAGAGCCGAAGGGACTTTAGTTTTGCACTTGGTCCATCTGTCCAGCATTTCAGATATCGGTCTGATATAAGGTATGTATGTCGAACTCCAAGAGTTACATATCATGTTCGAGTTTGGTACCGGTTCTACGATTTTTTCAGTAACTGGCCTTGGATTCAGAAAATTTTAGTAAAATTTTATTTTTCTTTACTTGTTTTTCTGTACCAAGGTATTGATCTAATACAATGTATGCAGTATATGATAGGAAAAAGAAGGGAAACGGGAATGTGTCAAAGAGACAACGACCCAAAGGGGAGTATATAAGACTATCATTATGAGTTAAAGGTCAGGTTGTAGTTTGATTCCTGTCCACTGATTTTTTATGGAGTTATGGGCCTTGGACTTAGAAATGTTTAGTTAAATATCAGTTTTCCGCATTTTTCTGTAAGCCATTACAGGCATTGATCTCAAATTTGGTATGTGGTCTACATCTGTGAATTACAGAATATATTCGAGTTTGGTTCCTATCTACTGTTTTCAAGAAGTTATTGGCTTTGGACTCACAAAACATTTTCTTTTACCATTTGTCTTTGCTGGTGTAGGAAACTTCCTTGTTTTACCAGTAGGTGAAAAGAACATGACCTTTTCAATATCCAATGAAATCGCGAGAGCAATTTATCCACATGTTGGAGAACACTTTGACCTCTAATAGATTGAAAGTGACGAGAACAGCATTAGAATAAGAGAATGTAATTTAAATCATTTTTAAGTAAACAGATTTATTCAACTGATTTTATTGGTTTGATTTTAGGTAAGTATTGTGTAACATAAAAATGATTTATGTCAGAATAATCAATACCATTTGTCAATGTTTTTGCCTGATTTCAATCAAATTGTCATCCATATTTCGATAAGGAGATAATCTTAGGAAAGATTTTGTGTTTTTATATGTATAGGTCCACCTGGTTAAATTGGTGTTACCATTAATATGAAAGAAATTGTATGAATTTTCAGAATCAGGTCGCAGGACAGTCAAATGCCGATTCAAGTACTGGTGGCTGATTTAACCAATTAAAATCCGAGGTACATGTTACTTCTCTAAGTGTTACTATTAATTCAGTCTCTGATTAAGGAACACTGGAACACTTTTGGGGTATTTTTCTAACATCCACACTATCAAATTTACCTTTGATTGCTCTACAGAGAAGAACAGCTTTCTTGACACCTCCATACATCTATTTTCAACGGTAACATCGGAACTTATATCCATATAAAGAAATAAATGACATCTTTAAAAAGTTGTCGCCTAAGATATTGTTCTATAGCCAAGCTGTATAAATGAAACGTATATTTTCGGTGGAACCCCATGCAAATACTGTTATATTAGAATTAGAAAAAAAAGATTCATTTGTTAAAGTCAACAATATTGACGACAATTCTTCACTTGTATACAAAGATAAGAATCATGGTAAAAAGAGAATACCCCCTGGGTTTTGATTTCAAATTCCAGGCTTCGAAACAAATTTCACAAAAATTAAAGCTTAATCGAGAGAGATTAAATGTCAAAAAGATTTTTCAGAACCACAAGTTATGGAATAATGACTATAGGAGATCAAAAGATTAAACGGGACATTTTTCTAAAGTAAAGAATAAACCCAAATTACGGCGTCTTGTTGTTTTACCGGAAGGAAACTTCTGGATTGCCTTGACAAAAGATCCTCTCTTGTTCTTCTTTAAAGCATTCTTAAAGAAGCAAAAATCTTAAATTAAAAGAAAAAAGCAATACATAAATAATAAAAAAATATGATTGTATCAGGATGCTGATACAAAAGTCTCCCAAACGAACTCCCAAATCAGAAATCAGGGCTACAAATCACTTCCACAAAACCTACGCAACCTTTCTGATGAGTTTTATTCAATTCTGAGCATTTTGAATTTTCCCGCCTTTTTTCGGTCTCCATGGCAACGGTCGCCATTTTGAAGTTTTGGAGACCAGAGACCGATTCCTCATGGCCTAAGCAACCTCCCTGTAAAGTTTCATCTAAATCAGAGCACTTTTATTTTCCCACCTTTTTAAACGGGTGCCATTTTGAAGTCTTGGAGACCAGAACCCTATTTCCCATGTCCTACGCAACCTTCTGTAAAGTTTCATCCAATTCTGAGCACTTTGATTTTCCGCCTTTTTTTGCAGTTTCCATGGAAACCGGTGCCATTTTGAAAATTCAAAGACCAGTTTGCACCTTTCGGGATAGGGATCCATCTTCCTATGAAGTTTGGTGAAGATTAGACCATTAGTTTCCGAGAAATTGGTCGGACAAATTTTGGGGCAGAAAGACAAGAAGAACAAGAAAAACTAGATTTGCAATTGCAAGCAATAGCCGATGTCCACCAATTCGACCATTCCACCTTATTCGTAGCCTCAATATTTATCCAGAAATCCAACAATGTTGAAATTTTGACGTATTTCGGCGGCTTTCTTGGAATTGGCGGCAATTTTGAAAAAGTTCAAACCTTTTGGACAAACTTCAGATGGTGACGCAACTGTGTGCAAAGTTTGAAATCATTTGGTTCAGCCACTTAAAAATAATCGATCGAACAAAATTTGTGGAAGAAGAAGAATAAAAAAAAGAATTGAGTAAAAACAATAAGTCTCCCCAAACTTCGCTTGGGAGACTTAATAAGGAGACGAAGGAACGTAGAATAACAACATGTCACCCCGACTACGTCTGGGGTGACATAATAAAAATAAGAATTGAATAAAAACAATAAGTCTCCCCAAACTTCGTTTTGGAGACTTAATATTATCAGTGTAGATCATGAATTCGTGGATTAATTTTCCAATATGGTATCACACAACATTTTTAAACAATCTGACAAGGGGTTAATGAAACAGAATATTGCACTTGTTCTCCAAACTATTAGAAAGTAAAACAAATCTGACACAAAATCCCCAGCCTGGTTCAACACTCAGACAAACACCATACTTTCGGTTAAGATTCAAAAATTAGACGTGAAATTTATCCTAACTAACTTTACAAAATAACAAATTGAAGTCCAATAGTTGGCATAAGGTTAGAGTTAATTATTTCGGATTTGATAGCAATTTCAATCTTTTGAAAGTAAACAAATTTATTTAACTGATTTTATCGTATTATTCATATCGTTGTGTTAGTATTATGTAACAATGATTTATGTCCGTATTATTTCCTTCAGAATTATCAATACCATCTGTCAATGTTTTTAATTTCCATCAAATCGTCATCCATATTTCGATAAAGAAATAAGTTTAGGTGAGATTTTGTGTTTATTTATATATAGGTCTATCTGGTTTTATTGGTCTTACCAATTATCAATATGAAAGAAGTTTTATGAATCCTTTATCTTTTGACACTTATTTCTACATTTCAATATCCCAAGTCAAATGCAACTTTCTGAAGAACAGGCTTTTACAACTCTTTTACAGCTCATATACAACAGGAGTAATTTGTAGGTTTCAATTTTTATAACCTTTTCATCTATAAGATAAAAAATGTAGTTTCTTGCTTTGTACAATGTTGTTGCTTTATTGATAACTATCCCATGCCTCCTTGTATTTCTATCTACTTCGTAAAATACCAAGTAACATGAAATATGAGATCCAGTCCAACTATCCTTTAAATATAAAAATAGTCTTAACAGCAATAAAAGCATTGTGCCATTGTTCCGTGTTCTACCATGTAAAAGTAAATACTTAGCAACAAAATACCGAAGTTACTGTTAATTTAGTTTCTGCATATGTGCATTAAATTAATGCAGATCAAATCAAAACATTTCGTTTGGGTTTATGTATCTTAAACATTTATTATTTTTTTTAAAATTATGGATTTTCTTTGTTTGGGTTCTAGTGCTGCTGATGAGAAATAGATTTCCGAAATGGCCATACAGCTCATTAAAATTACAGTTGGAGTTAACATATGTGTTATGGTTTCATGTGCATTTACTCAATATCCTTTCGTGAAATATTTGGAAATAGCAATACCGAAATATGTTTAAAAACTGATAGAGAACAAATTACCAATAGGATTTAACAGTGAGGGCAAAATCAGCTTAGGACAGACTGCGAGAGGGAGATATTCCTTAGTTTTAAATAAATTTTTGTGAATTTTAGATGTTTCCAAACAAAATTTTGGGTCAGCACCAAAATACTGGCCACTGGGTTGGTGAATACCCCTAGGTACTAGCAGTCCACCAGCAGGGTTATCGGCCAAGTGAAATGTGCATTTACTCCAGCCCTCCTTGTTTATATCTAAATAAGAGCTTTTATGTGTTTGACGTAGAAACGAATGGCTAGTTCCATTAGAATTGATCTGATGTTATGCATTTCGGTTTTTAACCACGAAGATTTCCTGCAGTGTGGAGTCCGTAAAGAAATTTCCTGTGCAAGAGATGTATACTCTATATACCTTTATGTTAAGGTGTACTTGCTCTGTAGAGAATTTCTCATCAGCATGCACTATCGTACTCTCAAATTTATGCACTTTTATTTTTTGTAAAATTTTATTGTGCCCACATGTTATGATTTTATTATGCCAAATTTTCTTACTATTGACTCGATGAGTGCTGTGGTTGTTTATTTGTTGTGATTGTTTTTTGTTGGTCTTCTGTCGGGTAACGGATGACAACGATTAAAAGAACACTTTGCCGTGTAGTTAAATTTCTGTTTGTTGACGATCCCTCATCCATGAGCACAGTGACATGGTTGAAACATTGCTCGACATCTAGCGATGAATTCCTCTCAAACGGATGCTAGGAGCCGTCTTGAACTTACCATGAGGTGTGAACAATGCTCATCGTTGAGGGCCTCATTGCGACTTTAAGATGAACAACAATAAAAGCGTTATTTCATATCTCTTTTACCGTGCAATTTTAGAGAATTTGTCACTTGTGCATTTACTTCATATCCCTGCATTGCCTATTTGGAGGACACCTTATCTAAATCACGATATAACATGATTAGTTAAGATCCTTTTATCAGGCCTTGTTGATTTTAGGACTGTTGCATCTTTGAAGTTTGCTGTCAAGTTTTTACTGTCAATATTGAAAAAAACCTGTTCATCTTATAATACAGATATGTTATCATATTTCATTTTGTAAAAAATTAATTTTGGCATGTCTAGAGTTTGATCAGATAACAAAAGAAGACGTCTACTTGAAATTATCCGTAATCATCAGTAATGTGATTTTAAAACATGTTGTCACCTACTTATATGGATTTACATATCAGTTATCTTCAGATGAAGGGATATTCATATTCATACGCATAAAGAATATGCACAGCATAAAAGAAGTAAAGTGCAACGAGTGAAATAATTATCATTTGGTTTTTAATACTTAAAAGTTTATCCTCTTGCACAAAATCTTAAAAGTGAAAAACAGTGTCAGAACAATGCATTATTACATAGAACATGAATAGGTGTCATTATGCAATTTTATTTGATTACCTGTAGATCGTCGTGGTGGCATCAAAAATATAATTGTCTTCCAATTTTTCTGTGCAAGTTTCGTTCACTTAAATTTGTAGTTTTCAATGCATGAATTGCCAAAAACCAAGACGAATCTTTTGCATAAACTGTTATTACTTTTACATTGGAAGGTCACTTTTTATCTAGCAGAAAAAAAACTATCTACATGTATTTATATTTGTATTTACCGTGTTGTCCTATAATTTTTATTATCTGAATGCCATATGCTATATGCCTCTATGCCATATGGAAAATACTACAATAACTAGTATTTACCTTACTTTATAAAGCTGTTTGATGACTTCTTTTCATCAATTAAGCTAGAAACTTAAAGCAAAACAAATTAAAGCTGTTTTGCTTTATGCAATCAGAACTTACCTTAAATCGGGTTTTGTGCTTTTCCTTTATATACAATTTTGCGATCCAAATCATGACATAAAGTTTAGTCATAACTAGGATGAACCAATTGGAATGCACTTGAAATTGAATAAAAAGGTGAAAAGTAAAAGAGGGAATTCAAAGTTTCTAGAAACCCCCCCCCCCNAAAAAAAAAAAAAAAAAAAAAAAAAACAAACAAAAATTCAGTCGTTACACAACTGAAGACTATATGACAAAAAGATAAACACACCAATAAAAATGAAGAAAATCGCCACAAACTAACGCACTAGCACTAGCAGTGTAAATCCCTAAAACACTGGAGGTATACCTTATATTGACATTGATAACGAACGTAAAGTAGAATTATCTTTTGAAAGTTTACTTGAAAATTTATTCCATATGAAAAAGAAATCAAGTATCCTTACTTGCTTTTCTTTGATTTTTGCAGAGCAAGATATGCTTACCCTTCGTGGCATCTACAGTAACTTCGATATTTTCTTGTTTTTTCGCCACTGGCTCGATGCCTATGTTGGTGGACTGTTAGTCCCAGAAGGTATCCACAAACCAAGTAGTCAGTACTTCGGTGCTAACCCAAAAACCGATTTTAACTTAGAAACTTGCATTACAAAAAATGTTTAAAACTAAGGAGTATTATAGGGAAAGACAAGACATACTTTGTTAAGAACCACACTGATTCAAACAAGAAGTACACCGAGACTGGCGTAATCAAATGTTAGAATTTTTGATCGACAATATTTTTGTCGAATTCGGAGTTCGTGTTTTCCAACAGACAATAGGGATTCCTATGGGAACTAACTGTGCGCCGCTTTTAGCTTACCTTTTCCTTTACTCGTACGAGGCCAAGTTTTTACAAGGGCTTATTCAAAGAAAACAAAAATATTTAGCCCAGTCCTTTAATTGCAGGTTCCGCTACATAGACGATGTACTTTCTCTTAATAATCCTAAATTTAAGGAGTATTTACATCAGATCTATCCCAATGAGCTTGAAATTAAAGAAAAAACTGAAACACCTACTTCAGCTTCGTACCTAGATCTGTTATTGTATATTGACGAAGATGGACGTTTGAAGTCTAAGCTGTATGATAAGCGTGATGGTTTTAATTTCCGAATTGTGAACTTTCCATTTCTTAGCAGCAATATACCTACCTCTCCAGCCTATGGAGTGTACATTTCACAGTTGATTCGCTACTGTCGAGCGTGTAGTTTGTACAATGATTTTTTGAACAGAGCAAAAACGCTGTCCCAAAAGCTGCTTAGTCAGGGATTTGTTCAATCTATGTTAATTTCATCCCTCAAGAAATTCTATGGCCGTCACGTCACCATAACATCATCGAAAGATATGACGTGTCAGTATCCCAAATCAAAGTGGACATTTTCAGCTAGATTCACGTCTTCCCGGATTTGACTACCGACTTCGACATTTTCCTGGATTGACCCACTCAGAGTGTGACGGGTGCTGTTAACAGAGCAGGACATGCTTACCCTTCCGGAGCACCTGATGTCACTCTCAGTTTCACTGGAGTTCACACTAAGTGTTTTGATTTGAATGTTGTGATTTCTGTTTCTTTGCTTTGTGTCTGTCTGGCGTCGTTGTTTTGTGTCTGGCGTCATTGTTTTCTGTGTTCTCGTTTTGGCCATGTCTATTGTTTTCAAATGTTTTGCTTTGGTCTGCACTGAAGAGCCATTAGTTGTCGAAACAGCTTTAAATACCATATTTATGCTAAAATTGACAACATATAAACTCATTCGAAAGGATATTATGAAATAAATTAAGGAAAAGGATTTTTTTTGTCATTTTGAAGAGTTACTTTTAACCACAGACCCGAATATATAACTCACAAAACTTCATTTTTGCTCATCTTTTTGAAAATTAATATATTGCGAGTATAAAATTTAACTTTTTAAAAAGGCATGATGAAATTAAAAATTTTCGAAAAACTTTGTTGTCTTGGTCATTTGTAAAGATGGACTTTAAACCACTGACAAAAAATTCTTCTATTACCTTATTGATGCTTAAATTCAAGAAATTTGTATTACACAACAAACAAACTCCTTCAAATAGTCCGGGGCACTATTTGAAGAAATTTGTATTACACAACAAACAAACTCCTTCAAATAGTGTATTATAAAGTAAAATTTTTAAAAAATGGTTTTTTTTTGTCTTTTTTGAAGAGTGGGTTTAAACTGAAGACTACGAATCTTAGTGTTAATGTCTTATTTATGCTCAAATTCATGAACTTAGTATCATCACAATGTGTAAAAGATCTTTGAAAGGAAAATTTCATTTCATCATATTTTTTCAGAGGAGTTTTATACATTGTGATATACTAATTCACTGGCAGTGTGACAGGTGCCACTCGTGGAGCAGATCATACTTACCCTTCCGGGGCACCTGATGATACCTCAGTTTTTATATGGGTTCACACTGCTAGTGCTTTAGTTTTGCGGCGTTCTTGTTCATTTTGTTAATTTGTTTTGTCTTTGATCATAGTGTCTCAATTCGTGTTGCTTTGAATTGCCGTGATTTTGGATTTATGATTTTAGAATTTCCTCTTTCCTCGTTCTTGCTTCGGTATTCGTTTGCCGATGTATCATTAATTTTTGAATTTATAATGTTTGAAAAGTAAAAATTTTTAGTCTGCAGTTTACACTCAATCATTAAACATGACCAAAAAATTATACAGTTAACACCTACAATGGCCGAAAATTACAATCACATGCCACAATTCACAGGGGAACCGCACTAGAAAAAAAACACAAAACGGACTAGAGACAAGCGTAAATAACGATTGGAACTAGCTGGACTTTGTACCGGCACAAGCAAAACCTAGCGGTCAGAAAGTGTTCGCCGATTAACTGCCGGCTAGCTCGGGGAAACTAGTCTGCTGGTAAAACACTGTCGCACTACGGAAGAAAAATCAAACTCAAAACTTCCCGATGGATCTGGCTAAGAGTCGTCATATATTTCAGTAGACATCGGCAGTATCAGTGAGAGGCCAGTATATGTGTAAAATCTTCAGGTCAACGTAATCTGAAGCCAATTTGACGGATTGACATATAATATCTCGTCGATATCTTCTATTACGTAAAGAGAGTACGTTACGTCCCAATTTCACTGGATTCTTTATTAGTTTCTTGCATTTTAACAACATTTAATTTAATTTCCCAATTGTGAACTTTCCCTTTCTAAGCAGCAATATACCTACCTCTCCAGCCTATGGAGTTGATTCGTTACTGTCGAGCGTGTAGTTTGCACAGTGATTTTTTGAACAGAGCAAAAACACTGTCCAAAAAGCTGCTTAGTCAGGGATTTGTTCAACCTATGTTAATTTCATCCCTCAAGAAATTCTATGGCCGTCACCATAACATTATTGAAAGATATGACGTGTCAGTATCTCAAATAAAAGTGGACATTTTCAGCTAGATTCACGTCTTCCCGGATTTGACTACTGACTTTGACATTTTCCTGGATCGACTCACTCACAGTGTTACGGGTGCTGTTAACAGAGCAGGACATGCTTACCCTTACGGACCACCTTTTTTAAGGGAGTTCACACTGTCTGTGCTTTAGTTTTTTGTGTTGTTTAGAATATTATTTGAGTTTTGTCTTCGTTAGTGATGTTTGTGGTACCGAGTTGTCCTTGTTAATGTTTGAATACTAAAGTTATTTCAAAAACATTTCAACATTTTACCATGGTACTGTTTGAGGGTAAGAGAAGTAACACGTACCATGGATTTTTAACTGGTTATGTCTTAGGGTTAGAAGATGACATCAACCAATCAGCTACTAAACAGATCCTTCAAAAACATATTTGCCTCTCTTTCATTGTGACGGGTGCTGTTAACAGAGCAGGACATGCTTACCCATCCGGAGCACCTGATGTCACTCTCAGTTTCACGGTAGATCACACTGTGAGTGCCTTTGTTTTGAATGTTGTGATTTCTATTTCTGTGCTTTGTGTCTGTCTAACGTCATTGTTTTGTGTCTGACGCCATTGTTTTCTGTGTTCTCGTTTTGGCCATGTCTTTGGACTTCGATTTTTGTGGATTTCCCTCCTTTGTTCCTTCGGTATTCTACTGCCGTTGTTCCATAAAAGCGAAGATGAGAAATGCCCTTTGTAATAAGCTGTTTGCGAGTCACGTCATATTTAGATATCAAATGTTCATATCTTCTGTAAGCTTCTTAAAAGTATTTAATTATTTATGAAATCTGTAACCTTGTTGAAATAGTTTGAATGTGAGAGTGAGGTTACGCTCATTAAAATCGTTAAGGGTAAAAAAAAATCGCGTGTGATTCGTACCAGTTTAGATATGTACACCAAAATTTCAAAGGAGTTTTTTTTTAATACATTGCGATATACTAATTTTTGAAGTAAGAATTTCGTCTGTGTTTAAAATCCGGTCTTAAAAAATGACAAAAATGCAGGGTTTTTTTTGTTGAAAAATTTTCTCCATAATAACCCTTTGAAAGAGTTTATATGTTGTGTTATACAAATTTCATAAAGGAGTAGGTTCACCAACAACCAAAATCGGCCCCACTTCAGATCTTGGTAATATTCATTGTAGTGAAAAATGATACAGGGACTTGCACAAAAATAATGAGTTTAACTCAATTGTGCACTTGCTGTTGCCATGGCAACGCATTTTCAAGAATTGCATAAACCACCTCATATTTTGGCATATCGATGACAAATAAGCCATTGTAAAATAATGTAGAGTTTAAAAATTTGTGTTTTATATATTTATTATACTCCCCGCACACGAGTTTGGGGGTATATGTGAATCACTCGACCCGTCTGTCCATCTCTCCGTCTGGACTGTCCATCCGATGGTCTTTTCGACTGTCTGTCCGTCTGTCAGTGCAGATTCGTGTCCGGTCCATTATTTCTTTGTACTTCGACATATGGATATCATATTTGGCAGATGGGTGTATCATCATTAGAAGATGTGTCACGTGCATTCATGACCTCTATATAACATGAATTTTGACCCCAAGGTCAAAATTATAAGTTCATACAATGGACTCGTGTAAAGTCCCATAACTTTTTTGTTCTTCAACATGGGCGTATAATATTTGGTATATGGCTGTAGCATCATTAGACAATGTGTCACGTGTATTCATGACCTTTTTATGACCTTGACCTTGTGTGATTTCATTCACAAGTTATGAGTCGAAAATCTTCGGGGGACGGACGGACGGACGGACGGAGAGACGGACGGAGAGACGGACGGACAGACACAGACAGACAGACACACGCCTGAGGGTATAACATAATACCTCGCCACTTCGTGTGGCGGGGTATAAAAATTATTTATGAATATTGCACTAGTTTGTTAAAAAATTCAGTTATGACTAAGCAAGATAAATACTTTGGCACATTGTTGATTTCTATGGAAATAAACAATTAAACACCCTATAAACGTGAGATCGTTAACCATTACCATGCGATCGCTAACGACATAAGCGATCGTTAACTTAATTCGGAGATGGTGTGTTGATGGTGAGTTTTTTTTTTTTTGTTTTTTTTGTTGACTTTTACAATTTAAAATCACTATAGGGTGTATAAAATTCAGACATGTGAACATGACTGTCATATGTTAAAACGGGAACTCTTAATATATCTGGTCTTTCAAGGAAAATGCCTTTTTTTAAAGTTTGCTTGTGGAATGGAGACCTTAAGAGATGGAATGTTGATATTTAGTATGTGGCTTTCTTGTGATGAGAGCTTTCTTGTGGTACCATATTTGTAGATATTTTGACCTTGACCTTACCCTGAAAGCATTTTTTTAAAAACTTTAACCTTGCTTCTAGAATTAAGTTGGTTAGTGGTAGGGTGTTCATATTTGGTATGTGACTTTCTTGTGATGAGAGCTTTATGACGGTACAATATTTGTAGATATTGACCTTGACCTTGCCCCGAGGGCAATTTTTTTAAAAACTTTAACATTGCTTCTAGACTCAAGTTGTTTAGTGGTAGAGTGTTTATATTTGGAATGTGACTTTGTTTTGATGCTAACTTTCTGATGGTACCTTTCTGCAACTTTCAGATTTATTGTGCATTGAGGACACTCTAATCCCCGCCGACCTATGTTGTCTTCTGACAACTCTTGTTTCTGTACCAGATTACTTGATAACACAAAAGTTCTTGCAATGGTTATGTTATTTCTTGCTCCGTCAAAAGGCACACAAAACAATTTTCAAAGAACAAGAAAGTGTATAGTACACCTACATTGTACATTCGAGTTTCACATTAACCCATTAACCCATTTAACGTGTACGAAGAAAAATCATGGTGAACATGTCCACACGTTCCAGCGTTCTCTGACTTTCTCCTATCCTTGGTGGAGAAGTTTTCTGGTAAGTAATAAACGTCCTCGTGTCTATAGGTGATTCTAAGGTTGTCCTGCTGGACGAATTAAACTGATTTTATGTCGAGTTCACGATCACTAAAATCTGGCTAACGATAGCGAAATATTTGGTTCGCGATTGCTCCTTCCAGAAAAAGATATGGTTGACGATCGCTTTCAATAAAGTATATCCGCATAAATAAACACATAAATACTGCCATTTACTTCATTATAACAGATTGGAGTTCTGAATTCATGATTATTTTGTATATAGAAGTAGATTTCGATTGATAATAATAGTTGAAACTTGCCCACTGTAAAAATGTCTTAATATTCCGTGACTGGAGTTAAAGATCACTTATGGTGTTAACGATCGCATCGTTATGGTTAACGATCTCACGTTTATAGGGGTGATTAAATAAAATTGTGAAAAATCCATTACAAGAAATGACAATGAACTATTTAAAAGAAGAAGAAAAAAATTAATAGTGCAATTGTCAAAAAGTAAGCAAGAAAAACTTGAGAGATTTTAGAATCTGTACTGAGAATAATTTTAAATATATATTTTTTTGCTTATTTGGCACACTGAAGGATATTTAGGTCTCAACAAGAAGATTAGTTACTTTGGCTTTGGATAATAAAAGGAGTTAATTAAAAAAAAATGGATGGATGCTGTTGGACCTTCTACAGCTTTTAAACATTTGATATGATATTAAGTCAGTTAAATCAGTGGCATAGTTATGACCATATAAATGTGGAAGCCTTATATTGTAGAAAAGTGGAGGGTGGAACTTTAAAATTGGTTGGTTTCTGTTGAAAGCATGTGGAAGCCTAAGTTTCTGCACCTCATGGGCAACTACGCTACTATAAATGTTTTTTATTTAAATAATGACATATGTATTTAACTCGATTTCAACTGTATGCAGAATTAGGTAGAAATCAAGGTATTCAACAAGTTGGTCCAGAATTAGTATGAGTTTTGTGGAGCTGTTTGATTTGTTTAACTCAGTTCCAGAGAAACGTGGATATCTTCTTTTTGATCGCCATCACACTTGAAAGCCAGTCTCCTCAACAAATCTGACTGTCTTCTGTATCAAGGCTTCCACATTTAGTATCTCCTAGCCATGAAATAGTTATCTTGTTCTTAGTGTCTTGCTCCCATGACTAAGAATCTCATTCTAGCGACATACTATTTCGTTCCTACGAGATAGTTGGTTATCTCATTCCAAAGACTTTGTCAAAGCTATGCCATGGAATAATATGTCCTTGGAACAAGATTCAGTCCTCACATGGGCACATGGTAGTCGCAGGGACTACATAATATGTCATGGGAAATGGGATAGCATACTCGTCAGAGCATTATGTTATGGAAACAGAAGATAAAGTCGTGAGAAAGAAATAGTATGTTGTGGATATTGTGACAATCAGATAAATAAAATTAAACATGACTACTCCATGTTTCCATATCCAATTTGCGACCGTTTTTACATGAAAGGCTGTAGCCTCGAGTGCACACATGTGTGGTTTGTGTGTGTGTGTGTATTTCCTAAAAGTTGGATACGTGTCATAATACAATACCACAAACATTTTAATTATAGTCACTTTTTAATTTCCAGAAAATATGGGGCCATTTTCGATAGTTAGTGAACCTACTCCTTTCAGCGTAAATAATGTATTAAAAGTGGGATGATTATTCTGCGCCTTAAACTTAATTTCTTTTAACAGGACCAAAACAATTGAGTTTTTTTTCTTTCGTCATATCTTTTAAATAGAGTTTTATACATTGCAATAAACTTGTCATAAAATTTTAAGCAAAAAAGAAGTATTTAAAGTTATTTTGGGTGTGCGATTTAATCACTTTCAAAAATTGACCAAAATAATTCAATTTTGAAAAAAAAATTACTTCATTGTATCTATCTTTTCAAAGGAGTTTATATATTGTGTTATGCAAACTTCATAAATAAAGCATAATTGAGGTATGAAAAGCAAATTTTTTAGTCTTTAGTTGCAATTCAGTCTTTACAATGATTAAATTTGTATATCACAACATATTAACTCCTTTTGAAGGGATATTGTAAAGTAAAATGTTTTGAAAAATGATTTTTGTCATTCATTTCTGAAGAGTAATTTAACCGCAGACAAAAATATCACTTATAATAACTTATCTATGCTAAAATTCATTGCATTTGTATAACGCGACATTTCAACTCCTCCAAACGGATATTACTGAGTAAAAATAAAAACACTGAGTTATGTTGGTAATTTTAAAAGAGTGAGTTTAAATTGCAGACTAAAAATCTTATTTTTAAAGCCTTATTTATCGTAAAATTAATTAAATTTGTATAGCACAACATATTTACTGCTTCGAACGGATCTCATGAAGTAAAATTAAAAAAAAAGATTATTTTAACCATTCTATAATTAATGAGAATTTCAACCACAGACCCCAAAAACATTTTTGCTCACATTTAGTAAAATGTATATCACAATGTATAAAACTCCTTTGAAAAAATATGATATGATAAGAAATTCAAAAACGTAATTGTTTTTGGTCATTTTTGTAGATTGAGTTTCAACCGCAGACTAAACACCGTACTGTTTATATCTTATTTATTTAAAATTCATGAAATGGACATATCACAACACATAAAACTCCTTTAAAAGGACATGACGAAGTAATAACAAACATGGGACATATGTTCCCAGCATTTGTCTTAGTGACCAGATTTACTGTCATGAATTTATTACAAACCTTGAGAATTTTGAAAAAGAGTACACAAATTTTACGGAAAAAATCTTTAGTAAACTTAATGTGTATTCCAAATTTAAGTATATAATGGCAAAATTTACAACTGTTAAAGTTAACTTAAACAGCGGAGATCGAATCCTTCCATAACCTGTGACCCTCTTGTTTGTTCGCAACCAAAATAGTTACAAACACAACTCAATTTCATGGCAAACTTATGATATAAAAAAAAACATATAAAGCAACCGACGGGAATCTGGGACAATGACCCTATAAATAGAGAATGCTTATTACAAAAGCAAGTAGCAAGAGGGCTATATACTAGCAGATTCTTATGTTTTTTAATTGTTAACCTGACCTTGACCAGTAAATGAAGTAAAGTCTAACTTCTAATTGAATTATTTCACCTGTAAAATTCACGTGGTAACATTGTGAGAAAATGTCATTTAAAACCCTATTGTTGAAATGTCAAGATTTTTGGATATTATTAATTAGGAATTTTAGGACAAGGACACACGGAACTTCTTTAATAAGTTCACAATAGCCGTCAGTATTTCCATTGCATTATTTATAATGTTTACAAATGGGTCGTACTTCAGCTGGTGGACTGTAAGTTCCCGAGGGTACCATATGCCCTGAAGTTCAAAACTTGTGTACTTGCCTGAAACTTGATATATTTATCTCAATTATATATCTTAGGATTCTCTCCCTCAATAAAAACTGTGTTAGTCTTAAATAGTTTTTGATATATGGTTTACTAGAATATTTTTTTTCTCCACTCATTTGTCGAAATGACCATCTGCAAAACTCAAAATTATCGCAACTTCGGTATTTTGTTATTTAAATGTATTGATAACTTTTGAGTTGGAATTTTTTTACTCTTTGAAACGGTTCTGCACAAAGCGTGGCACTGTTTAAATCTCTGAATCTTGTGAAAAATACAAACTTCTGTCGTGACAACTGCAACTTTGGTTGAACATAATTTTACTGTACAGCGTTTTGAAACAGTAACTTTGCTCTGTTGACATGCATTGTGAACTGTAGACATCATTTTCCTGGGATGTGGGAATATTACTGCTCAAAAACGGCTAAAAAGGAAGTTTACCATTGAAAAGTCGAAATCACCATTCCTGTCGTAAAGTTTTTAACGTCCAGAGTTTTCAATATAGAGGTATAAGTCAAAGTATGATGCTGATAATTTCATCTTTAATTTAGATTTTATTTGGGTATACAAGATGATGGTAATCCTTAAATTTATATGTTTTTATTAAAAGAGCATCATCTTTATAACGGAAACTGAAATTAAAGGACTTGGCTAGCTTATTGTCTTTCTCTGAACTAGCCCTTGTATGAACCTGGCCTCATAGTCTTCATACTAACAAAGGTATAAATCGGCTTAAAGTGGCACACAATAATTCCTTATAGGTATCCCGTTTATCTGCTAGAACTAAAATCAGTAAAACCCGACTACTACTGATTTTCATGTTTAGGTTGGCTTATCAAGTCAAGGCTTCAGTGCATTTGTTTTCCCAATTCATTATATAAAAACGTTCGGCGTTTCATCTTTTGCTGAAGACTACCAGTATGCCTATCTTCCATGGTTCAGAGATAAAATTATTACCAAAGTCACCAATAGAATAAATTTTTATAAAGATAATTATAAAGAATCACCGCCTAAGCTGTCTGTAAACAGAATTAAGTTAAAATTAAAAGGTCTTAGTAATAAATATGTGTTTTTACCAGGTGACAAAGCCCCTAACAACGTTTCTATTATTTGAAAGAAATTCTACATCGATGTCCAACAAAATGAATTATCAAAGTCTAACACTTTCAAACGTACTAATTTTGAAGAAAAATCATTAACCAAACAGCAATTCAACGATACAAAAATGCTCCAAGTTCCACCCAAAGATAACACCTTGCCTACTATGTACTGGGTTCCTAAGCTTCACAAAAATCCCTACAAACATCGTTTATTTCGGCATCGAGTAACTATTCTACCACTAATTTATCCACCCATTTAACCAGTGCGTTCACCTGTATTAAAGAGTTAGCTATCAAATACTGTGAAAAAACCTATCAAAACTCTGGTGTAAATTACTTTTGGAGTGTAAAAAATTCCATTGAAGTTTTAGATAAATTACAATCAATAAAAAGACCAGTTTCGTCTATTGACAGTTATGATTTTTCTACACTTTATACAACCCTTCCACATAAATTGATTAAATCAAAATTGGGACAACTTATTCAATGGTCTTTCAAATTTTCTGGTCTACAGTTCATTTGTTGTAATAAAAAGCAAGGATTCTTCTCTAATATCATTTACAATAATCATAGTCCCTGGACTTGTGATGACATGATTAAGGCACTGAATTTTTTGCTGGACAATATTTTTGTTCGTTTTGGCAATATCGTTCATCGACAGGTCATTGGAATTCCTATGGGTACAAACTGTGCACCTCTCA